>VXBQ01008651.1:167450-187013 GCA_013400175.1 Phainopepla nitens | reverse complement strand
GGAAGGGCTCTGCTCTGGCAGCCGGCCGCGTGCCGGGCGCGGCAGCAGAGCAGGATGGGTGGCCGGCGCGGCCGCTGTAATTAAGGAGCAGCCCGCGAGCACCGGGAGGGTAATGCCAGCCCATCTGCCGGGCCCTGCGCGAGCTGGCACCGTGCCTCCCGCCTGCTGCCGCTGCTGTCACCCACCTGATCCTTGGAGACCTCCTCCGATGGAGCGTTCACGCCAAGCTCTTGCAGAGGATAGACAATCTGTCGTCTCGGCCGCACGGGAGCCATGTAATGAAGGGCAGATGTCAGGGAATGGGCACAGGGACGCTGGAACTGAAAGACAGCGATCCATATTTCAGCAGGGAGAATGTCAGAGCAGTGCATCACAGATGTCTGCTGCATGGCTTCGCAAACACACAATTCTTAGCTCTGTTGGCTAAATCTGAGACAAAAATCAGCAAATAAACAAACATACTCAGAGCAGAGGAATGAATTGCAGATAATTCCTGACACTAATGAAGATAATTATGAGAGTAATTACATTACTATCTCTGTGGGAATGACAGATAAACAAGTGGTTTAGTTTATGGGATTTTTCAGCACAAGTATTTTCCCCAGGAGGATATTTTTCTCCATACTGATCATGAATCAGCTTGATTTGACCTCATTAAGCTGTGTTATCTGCTCACTGCTAACCTTTGCTCTCCTGGCAAGGAACGGAGATGAATTTATATAGAAATTCTATACTGACTGAAATGTCTGGTTCATCCGAGTGATAAATGTTAATAAACTGGCAGAAATTTGAAATGAACAAAACCCTAATACTCATCTGAGCAGCCTGGATCATTAGAAATAGCTGTATCTGTCTATTACAGCATGACTGGCTCTGGCATAACTTACAACATGAAAGGGAAGAAAAGAAGAGAATTACAGGAAATACAGAATGAACATTAATGCAAACTAAATTACACTCAAGTGCCATGCCATCCACAAATACTAAAATCTTGGAAGTTACTATGTTGAGAAATAAGTAAAATATCACACTTACCACTTATTAGATAATAATATTAGATAAGCTAAAGTAACTTAGAGTAACTCTGTAGCCTGGAAACAGTCAAAACTGGAATCACTAGTAAGATTTAGCTTCTCTTCCATCCAGTGCCATTAAACTGCATTTTTGTGAGTGCCTCTTCAGAATCTGAGAACCTAATGCAGGAACATTGGTTCCTCACAGAACACTTAGAACTCCACCAAAGCGCACAAGAAAACACATCCTTCTGCAAATGTACCCAAGTCTAACATGTACATGAAAGCCAGTGGTGGTTTCAAAAACACCCAAGTTACCTAGGACAGAACCCATATCATTCATCATCTAAATACCAGGTGCCCAGTCCCACCAGCCAGGCAGAAGCCCGAGCTGGAGGTCAGTCTCCAGGGGAAAATTCCATCCGTCTCGAGACCGGCAGGTGCGACCGATGGATGACCTGCCCTTGGGATGCACCATGTGTTTCCAGCAGTGCTGCCAGGAGCCCGGCTGATAGCCCAGGCCAGACAGCAGCTTCAGATGGCTACACAGGCTTGCACATTTTCCCTTGTGTTCCTTTTCCTGACACGAGACTGATGACAAAACACACATGTGAGCGTTTCTGAATTACGTTCTTTTCGGAATTGGATTTTCTCCACTGGAAGTTCGGTTCTTCCGTGACACTTGCAGGAACACAAGTCCCCCTTCAAAAGCCAATGAGGTGCCCAGGTCCCACTGACTTTTGGTGAAACACAGTCTAGAGTACCTGAATCCCTTTGGAAGAGTTTTTATAAGCCATCTGGATGCGTTTAGGATGATCCCCTTGCGTTTACTCAGGCTACATTACCCTTGTGCCAGGCAGGGAGCCAAGGCCAAGGCCATTTCTACTCTCTGCTGACCCACCACACTTCCTGAAGACACTGCTGGACACCACAGATCAGCCCTGCTATGCAAGAGCTGTGTCCACAGGTCCAGAATATGTCAGGCAGGAAGAAAAGAAAGTGCAGTTCACTGCAGATTGACAAGAAAAGGTTTGTAGTCATTCATGGAAGCAAACAAAAAATAGAGAGAGAAAATGTGGCAATATTTAATACAAGAAATACTAATTACTTTCTCCTTACCTTGCCCTCCACATATTCTGGATAAATAGGGTAGTAAAGAAAAGATTTGTGACTCAAGCGTAGAATCTCCTTTAGAAAGTATTTTGTATAGTGATGAAACACAGGATTCAAGACAAAGTGGCAAAGATGTCCATGTTCCTCTTGCTGGTGGTTATTAAAATGCATGAAGTCCTCAATGTTGTAATGTGATCGAATATACTCGATATCCTGGAAAATTAGGAATTTGTGAGTCAGCAGCAATCTTGACAGGATTTTAGCAAATACCAACCAATGAGTCACTTTCTGTCAATTAAGGAACTACACCTGAACGCTGAAATCGAGTGTCTTTGAGAGCTGTCCTCAGCTGAAAGGCACTGACTGAATGGATTTTTCTGGAATATCTTTTCATTGTATCAAAACCTCTCCTTGCAGCTCGCCCTTATTTACAAGGAATGCACACCCGATCCTTTCCCCACAATGCCTGATACAGACATCCAAGGGGAAGGAAAAAAAAACCCCACCTGTTTTTCTACAGTCAAGGCACAGAAGCCCAGGCTATCTCTCTCACCAAGCTCCAGATGAAAAAGGAAATTCCACAGAGCAGAGCAGGGCTGTGTAAGACATGCCCTCTGAAAGGTCTTCCCTTTTGAAGTAATAAGCTTATATTTTTGCACATTTATTCACTCAATCTATCCTCTTAGCTCTTAATATAATCAAGAAAATTACTCTCGGAAACAGGAGTGACTGTCCTATTGGAAAAACTAAACATTAGAACTGCTGAACAATCTAAAATTCACCTTTTCAGTCCTAGCAGAATGGCACAAAAGTAAGACTTGGAGAATGTTTACTTTTCAATAATAATGTGCAATGTCTTTTTTCACTCCGTCAGGGAACAGGCTTTTGTTTTCAAGTGCATGATTCACAATCACTTAGACTCTACTGTTAGAGAAAAAAGTTATGAAAGCAAATCTAGAAGAAGAATTACTGCTCATTGCAGGATTGGTGGTAAAGCTGCTTATTGACTTGGAAATTAGAAGGGAAAGAGGTGATTAAACACCTATTTAGAAGCAGAATGGCTTTGTGCTAAAGCACAAAAAAAGAGCGGGAGGAAAACCTTCAGGACATATCAGCAGCTTCTTGAAAGTAACAGGATCATTTTTTCACTTGTGTGTCAATCATTATCTATGAGCAGAGAAATGCTACAGTGGGCATAGGCTAGAGAGCTTGTAGAGTCTCTACAAGCACATTTTCACAGACACTTTGTTAGGCACACATAGTGCCAAGCACAAAACTCAGCCTTAGTGTGAGGACCAAGCACCACAGACCTCATGGAACACAAAACTGAATTTACCATTTCATCTCTAGTGACAGAAACACCAACAATTTGATCCAAAACTTCTGCTACAAAAGCATGTACTGGCATCCCGTCCTGCAAGGTAAAGGCAACAGATGCACATTTATTTTCAGGAGAATCTCTTCCTAATGGTAACTATGTATTTCACCACAGAGCCCCAGTTAAAACACTCCCCCCTCCCAGTGCAGCTCCCAGGCACCATCCCAGTTTAACCAAACTGCTCCCCACGAGAGCCCTGTTTGAGCCAGGTGTGTGGCTGGACTCTGGACCACAAACACCTTTCCGCACTGACACTTCAGTTTGGGTGAGCTGCTGCAGGAGTGCTACAAGCTCAGCCACTGCTTCAGTCTGGTTAAGTCCTGATCTTAGGACAGAATTGAACATACATCAGCAACAAATACTCACTGGATCCTTGCAAGTCTCAGTGAATATCTTTGAGTCACTCCATATCCTTTCATTCAAGCTAAGAGTTTCAACAAGCATTTTGATACCCTGTAGGTCACTGGTTGCTGCTTTTCTTACATTAAATGACCTAAAAAATGACAAAAAAAAGAATTAAAGTTGACTCTGACAAAATAAGGACAACTGCCAATCTTAAGACAACACACCCTTCACAAGTATCAACCACACCGTTCGGAAATTGTAACTGATTGCTAAATGACACCTGTTCCAAAGGCAGATATGAACTTATTGCATGGTAATAGACAAGATCAGAGCATCTACTCGAGACAACTCCAGAATCCTAGTTCATCTGCTATTAAACACTCAGCTCAATCCATAACCCCAGGTATCACCTGTCTTCAAGTGAGTAAAAGTCAGCAATAAAGGGAAGCAAAGAATCAAAAAATGAATGTGGAATCTGTAGCTGAATACTGTGACACTTAGGGAAAAGAGCAAAATAAAAATAAGGAAAAGCAAGAAAAAAAATGAAGAAATGACAGAGAAAACTAAAACTGAGCCAGCTGTCATGGTACAAAGTAAAGCAGGAACATCAACTTCTGAGAACAAATTACTATTTTTTGTGTTATGCCTTGGTGCCTCAAGCAGTAACATATGAGGATAAACTCACATGGCTGCCAGTGCCTCTGCTAAATGTGGAGTGCCAGTTAGTAATGACACAGTAGTGACGTGGTACCAGAATGCCTGTGCCACACATGGAACACCTTACCTACAGACAGCAGTGACCTGGCACTTGGCTCACCTACAGACTGATAGCAAACATCTTCCCACCTACTAGTTAGGAAGAAAATTCACTTCACACTGACAGTCTACAGCAGCTGAGGAGCTCTCCCAGTGTCTGCCAAAAGCAGCAACCCCTTCCTGGTTACACAGAGCTCATGCAACCAACACTTGTGGAGTGCTATTCAAGAAGCTGAACTACAGCTTCACTTCCAAGAAAAAAGTTCTTCTACCCACAGAAAAAAAAGTAGCAATTCACATAGTATAATTTTTTTTATTCCTGTTGTTCTTGCTTTCAATTTAAAGGTGGATGTGCTATTCTTCAGCCTCAGTCACATTGAGAAGCATCTTGTGGAATATGGGTTTAATGAATAGCACTGCTACCTTAAAAAACACAAATTTACCAAGATTCTGGTATGCTATGAGAAATTTCACAAATGAATTCACTGACCATTTCTGAGTGCTCAAAAGCCCACATTCGGTTGCTAAATTACAAACTAATCCTGACCTTCTAAGTGAGCATCAGCTGAGCCTCAGCAGCTTTTCACGTGCTCCCATTGTCCATTGCAGCCCCAGTGTGCCTCCTCCAAGCTGCCCAGCCCAGCCCTCCAGCTTTGCTCCACCCATGCCCCAGGGAACTGCATCTCAAACATGACAAAAACAGAACTTGGGAAAAGCTAAAAATGCATTTTTTAAAAAATAAGCAGATCCACCAGCTCCACTGGGAGCATGGAACAGGAGGAAGGACTATACAAGGTCTGTACTCGTTTCTCTCCCAGCAATGAATTAACTCATTCTAGATGCTCAAGTCCTTTGACTGCTCAGAGACAAGGACACTATTATTATTATGCTTTTTAGTGAAAATTGAGGGGAAAGTATCCATTAAGAACCTCAGCCTATGCCTTGTCATCTGTTATTTTTTTCTCCTTCACTGTTAAGTAGCAGACTCGCAGTTCCATTTGCTGCACTCTTGCTTTTTGTGTACTTAACACTTTTTCTTATTCCTTTTATTACCAGTACTAATCAGGAGCTCATTTTGTGCCTGTGCCTCTTCTAACTTTGCCCTTTCACGTCTTCATATTCCCCCCTCTTCTTACCCTGTTTTTCTTTTAGTCCATTTTCTGTGACTTCCTTTCCACTTACATGCTTTTGAAAGCCATAGGTGCAAGTATAACGTGTTGATCTTTCACTTTCACAGATTCTGGTTATTTCCAAGAGAGTATCTGCTGTTGCACCCTGTGGGTTTTGTTCTGCAGAAACTTTCCAAAAGCTTATTCTGGTTTCTCCCAAAATTTTTCTGGTCTTGAACCTCAATGAGCAGCTCTTTTCCCTTACTTTCCTGCAAAGCTGCAGCGGGATTTGGAAAATGTTACTGATGACCCTATTTTGTTTTCATTAAACGACTGGTGTCATTTGGAATATGCACAGTGTAATCAGGATGGTAACTCTTTTTTTAAAGAGCCTTGATAACAACTTGAATTTTGCCCAAAACTGCAAGAGGACATATGACTCCCAACCCTACTGATGGATTACTGAGCAGCTGGGCCTGAGATTACCAGAAATTACTCCAGCAGCTCTCTCTCCAGCCAGCTGGATTTTTACTCAGGACCCAGGAGCAGAAGTTTCATCCCAGGGCAAAAAGCTTCTGCCTCAGTCCAAGAGTAGCTGGCCAGTTCCTGCATGAAATATTTGTGTACCACCAAAGATTATTAGGTACACAATTAACCTAGAAGTATTTTGCTAACCATGCAGTATTTAAGTATATTAGGACCAAAACCAAAAAAAGAAAATCTCTAACTATGGCACAATTTAAGCTTGGTGTTTGAGCCAGAATAAGCTTGATAAAAAAGCAGAGCTCTGGAAAACTCATTCCATGTAACAGAAGTCACAGCAAGAAAGGTTTGGTGTCCCAGTTTATTGATATCTCAGCCTACAGAAGTGTTCAGAGCATCACAGGAACTGAAGGCATGAAATAAATGATTCAACACCAAAAGTAAAAGAGAAATTGTATAGAACAGATATTGAAGAATGTTCCTGCTATGATCTGTATGTCCCAGAAACACGGGACTACAGTTCTCTTAAGAAAGCTACAGCATATTTCCAAGAATTAAACCTACACCAGGCTATCAAGTGCCAGTGTCACACAACCCAACCTGCATCCTCAAGGCCAAACACAGCACCATGTTTCTCTAGTGGCCTTGGCCCACAACTAGGGAACTGGGGGCTGCTGGTCTCTACCAATGTCATCTTCCCTACTTCAGCGCTGTACACACAAACCCCAAATGAATCCTCTCACTGCGCTCGGGTTTTTCTGAGAGGACACTCCCTACAAACACTGACAGGTGTGTCCCACAGCAGCCCAGAGCACAGCAGGGCTGTCCCGAGGCACGACTCACGTGAGCAATCCCGCCCGGTGGAACACGTACAGCTCCCGGCCCAGCATGGAGGTGCAGGAAGGGACAGCCCGAACAAAGCTCCGGATCAGGGGGAACTCCGGGACCTGATGTGGCACCAGCATGACACACAAGTCTCTGTCCTGAAAGACATTGGCAGGCAATAGAAGTGCTCCCCATGCTTTCCCTGAAGCCCTCTGAGGGGACAGACAGCCCTGACCATGGGGCTTACACTGCACACCTCCAAGCACTGCTCAGCCTGGGCAGCCCCAAGGAACTGACAGCTCTAAAATGGCTTCACTTTAAGCAAACTACGCTCATGAAGGGATGAGCCTTCCTTACTGCATCTGGTGATTCCATCATGACATTTTGTTTCAAAGACTGACATTGTTGGATGGATAAATTATGTAAATTTGAAATGCTTTCTGGGTTAGCTGTCTCTAGGAACTTCCTTTGGTGGTAAGCAGTGTTTTTGAGCATGCTGGTTCTTAGGGCCAAGACAGTGTCTCTGGTACCTAGGGCCTGTCGCTAAGGCACACTGCCAAGCAGTTATTTGTAACATGACTTTACAACACTGTGGTGCGCATTACGCCTCAGAAAGTGGACTTTGTTACCTCAGACAGAGTGATCACACAGGGCATGAGTGAGAAATAGCTACTGCACTGTAAATCCACAGTGCCACTGTTCAGGCTATAGGCAAATACTATGAATCTCCTTAATACCACTCTTTTATAGGCTTTAATTCCATCTCCTTTAGTAAATCTTGCTGATTTTGTTTTTAATTCAGGTACAGTCTGGATCTGTGCATGGTTTTAAAGGAGTTCAAAGCATTTCTTTTCTAAATCTGCATCTCTTAGAAGCCCCTGTGGAACATAAACTAGGGAGACTATTTACAAGAGCACATAATGCCAGGGAAATGCCTTCACACTGACATAGATTACATGGTACAAAGAAATTCTCCCCTGTCAGGGTGAGGAGGCCATGGCACAGGTTGCCCAGAGAAGCTGTGGCTGCTCCATCACTGGAGGTGTCCAAGGCCAGGTTGGACAAGGCTTGGAGGAACCTGGTCTAGTGGAAGGTGTCCTGCCTATGGCAGAGGGGGAACTGGATGATCTTTAAGTTCCTTTCCAACCCAAACCGTTCCAGGATTCTCAGATAAACAGAAGATTAAGGTATGCATTCCAGGAAGTCCAGAAGCAGCCAAGGAGGGGAGCAGCTCAGCCCGGGGTAACCAGGCCCAGCACAGTCGTGTGGGGCAGACTCACTGAAGTGGCAGACTCACATCCCCCAGCTGCCCTGCTGTCCCACCACACAAAACCATTCCAACCTTCGTTATACTCACTGGGAAAACGTCGAAAGCATATTGCAAAAAATCCAGTGACCTGCAACCAAGAGCAAACATTGGCAAATAAAGCACATATCAGAATGCTCTGATACACTGTGATGTTGACATCCCTGCAAGTGCAGGAACATTTATTCAGAGCTGATCAGACAATCCCAATAGATCATTAATAATCTGATGTTGCATGCTATATAGCAATTTCTGACTTGAGTGCATAAAGCATCATTAATAACCAGGATGTTTGACATAATACATGAGGCTCCTCACTAAGAGGGAGAGGGGGAGCAAGAAACAAAACACTGGCTGCCATGTCGTTGACTCCAGCCTCTTCAGAAGCCATTCCTGGACTATCACAGCAGCATTAGTATAGAGCAAATATTACTTCAGGTTACAAACAGTTGTTATGTTCCACCGTATTTTCAGCCAGCACCAAGGGCTCTGACTTTCCACTCAGGAAAACCTGCCCGATGTGCTCAGACAGACTAACAGGAACATCAATACTTAGAATTGTTTTTGAACACTTCTTCCCACTTCTCACCCACTGACTTAGAGCTATCCCAGTCTCTTTTCCATGGTGACAGCAAATTGTGACATTTCAGTTTAAAAAGACTTGAGAAATCTCACCCTGCTGTTTCTCCCATGTGTAAGGATTTCAAAGAGCTCAAAACCCAGTTATGCTGAAGTTGCATAAAACACTTTTCCACCAGACAAGATGAAGATTTTTTGAAGAAATACATACAGATATATGTTATCTATAAATAGTGATAAATTCTCTCCCTCCTTTCAGAACTGTAATTAAGCTCCCTTTAATTACCTCTTTAATAATACTACTTAATACTACTAATTGCAATATCTATGCTTGAATGTAAACTTACAGCTGCAAGTACAGATCAGGATTGGGGTATTCACCTATATAATACATAACTAAGACTAGTTAACAGAATAGCTAATTAGGGGAAAGGAAAAGGCCATTGCAACTACATCACACTGTAGTTGTCTCTCTGGTATCCAGGATCTTGTTGGCAGGAAGGACCACAAGAATTGAAGTGGGAGATTTTTCAGGGGACTTAGAAAAGTATCAAATATCAGCAGATAAGCCAGCAGTTCAGTTCTTTCACATTTCACTCTCAATGCACTAACAAGCCACATAACAGCTCTGGGTTAAGGAGATGGAAACATTTAGTAGTTTTAGTGGGTAACAACTCCCAAGGAGCAAACTTCCCTCAGGGCTAAGATGCAATCACACCTACACTCAAGCCAACTGCTATTTCTGGGTCCATGCTGTGCAAGGCCAGCAGGAACTCCCTTGGACAAGATCCCAGGCTGCAGCCAGCATCACCTTGTGCCCTCCTTTACATATATCTGCTTTTCTGACATTTCTTTTACAGGCAGGTGGATCAAGCAAAGGCAAGCCAGAGAAGCATACAAGCAAAATGTTTGAAAACACCAAGATCTACAGATTCCTCAGCTCTGCATGAGGTAATCTTAGGAGAAGTCTTCACACAGGAATGCTATCTCCTCCAGATACCCATCTTGGAATCCACACTGCTCCACAGATGTCTCCAGGTAAAAAAGACTGGATGCACAGCATTGAATGATAAATGCAGTGAGAAATGTTTTGAACAGAAACAGCAAACAAAGCACAGAGCTCAGAAGGGGGGCAAAAAAGAGACAGATCCTTATCCTAAGCGGGAAACTATCCTGAGCAGAGAACTGAAGAAGCCTACAGTGAGATTATTTCCTGACATAAATCTCTATCACAGCTCTGAACTGCTGTTTCAGTATAATGGAGTCATTCCAGAGCAAGCCCCTCACCTCACTAGTATTTTAAAATAAAGCTTTCTTATTCTGCAATAATTATCTTGCTTGAATTTTTACACTAGATTGTCCTTCAATTAACTGTTCTGAAACAGCCTCTGCAGTGCAATTGTTCTTATCACACATTAGTTGGTCCATGATTCTACAACACAGATCTTCTGTCTTGACTTCCTGAATTTCACTGATTAAACTAGTTCTTAACAAACTTGAGCTGTGTTACTGGGTATATCACTTGGGAAATATGTATGCAAAAGGCAATTTGCTTTGTTTTGATAACTTTGGATATTTGCATTTGCAGAAGATTCAGTGTTCAATCCCCTTGGGTAGGTGCGCTCCTTAATCAAGAAACAGCTCAATAAGTAAACCTAGTTTTCAAGTAATTCCCATTTTTCTTCTCAGTGAAGTTTACTCTTACACTTCCTTTAAGCCAGAGTTCAGAAGTGCTACTCACCAATGACTACTACCACAAGTAGCCAAGTGTGTTTTAAAACTGTACTACACATGTTCAACTCATCTATCAAGTCCTTACTCCTGATGCCTGCTGTCTGCAGACATGACACAGATCTGAAAGCATGGAAGATGCTGGGTGTGCTCAGCTGCTTCATCTATTCTGCATCTTCCTTTCTAGCATCAGATCAAAAAGGAAGAAAGTTCCTGGAGAAGTTTCTGGTGATGTGGTTGAATATAGGTTTGCTCTTCAAGTGTGGAGAGAAATTTTGGGAAAAAGAAAGTCTAAACCCCATTTATAGCCCTATTCTAATCCACCAGGATCTAGGAGCACAAGGTCAGTGGCAGCAATCGTGTTAAGAGAAAATCCCTTTGTCTCCCCCAGCTGTAGAGGACTGTAGAAAACAATCATTTCTTTCAGTGACTGGAGACAGTGTTTAGGATGGGAACATTTACCTGTGGACCTAAGAACAGCTTTATTGCCCCATGCAGTGAGATGAGAACTACTGTAACATCTAGCTCCTCTTGAAGCCAGCCAGCTTCAGAATGAGTGTCTCCATAGAAGGAAGGAGCAGCCTTTTTCCACAACCTCAACTCATAATTTTTTCCAACAAAAATGAATTCTTCTTGTTTTCCACCCATAGACCTGTCAGAGCTAGGAAGTTGCAAGTGGAGGTTGAAATGTTCTTACTGAAGGTAAAAGAAGCAGACAAGAAAGAGGTCAGAAAAAATCCCACCTAACCACTCCAAGTGCTGTCACTTTCTGATTTGTCCTAAAAACATAACCTTAGAAATGGTTATTAATGGGAAGCAGTGACTCTCCCTCTATACTGACCTACTTTCATACTTCTCATCGATACAAAGCAGGCGGATACAGAAAACATTTGGAGCTCCTCTGTACACGGGATGCAAATCCCCCTCCTCATCAGTCTCCAGAAGAGGTGCTGCTGAGCCTTCAGCAGCTGTGCTGCTGGCATCACCTTCTAGCAGCTCAGTCTGGGATACGGCCATGGCTCCCTCTTTCTGCAACAATAACAAACGGGGGCTCACTTACAACATTTCACAAGTGTTTTCATTAGTTAAGCCCCATCCTTTCTCTCCTCTCCGTGACCCTTTCTCCCCACCCCGATGGCTGCTCATGGGGAACTGGATGGGCAAACCCACCCTGAACAATAACCCTGACCCCTCCCTCCAGACTCCAGCCAGAGCAGCTTCTGACACGTGTCCCACAGCAAAGGGCCAGAGCAGAGGACAGGCAGGAGGGGAACTCAGCAGTACTTGCTTGTCCTCATCTCTGCCAGCCTTGCTCCATGTCAGCTGAGAGCCATCAGCACTGCTGGGTGCAGCAGCATTACCTGCACAGCTGCATCTGCACCAGGAACATGTTCCAAGTCTTGAGAAGAAACAGGTTCTGGCTTTTGACTTGTTTCCTTGCTTTCTCCTTCATCTGAGTAAAGTAAAAGAGAAAGTGCATAAGGTTTAGTAACATGAGCTTTACCCTCAGAACCACAGCAATAGCTGGAGTGGGCAGGCTACCTCCATCAAAAGGTTTCATTTTAACAACCACAATTAAAACAGACCCTCCTACAGTTACTTGGTTACAGCTTCATTAGACTATTTGATTTCAAAGAAAAAAAAAAAACAACAGGGAATTGTTTGTAAAATAAGACCTGAACAAAACAGTTTGGAAGCAATTCCTAACTTGTGTGTATCCCTGTGTCAAATCTTTACCCTAGCTGAACTGAAAACCAGGAGTCAGTGTATTGACTGACATCTCAAACCCCATGTGTTGCTAACTTGCTTCCTTGATCACAAGAACAAGCAAGGGCTCTTCATTCTCAGATTAGTTCTATAAGAACTGGAATTCAGGTTAAATCCCAGTCAAACTAGAGCTCTTACTGGTAGAGTAAGAGACAACAAACAGGGATTATAATTCCTTTATAAATTTTGCACAATAACTCTTGAGGTGTAGGTGTTGTTGCTGAAGAAAACACATCAAGCAAGGACACCTTTGCATTTGGAAGGAACATTAAGGAAGTCAAGGTTTCTGAGCTCCAAGAAGATCACAACATAAGCTTCAGAAAACAACAGAATTCATCCCTTCTCCCCCTGAACTTTGCCCTGGGACATCCACATGAACTAGATTCACAGACAGAAGCATTTTTTCACACAGGCATGGGCACTTTTTTAAAAAAATATCTCAGAGATTTAAAATAATTTAGCCAGAAATATTTAGAAAAACATCTTATCACAAAATCTGTTTCTCTGTCAATAAAAGAGTGCAGATGCAACATGCAGGGCAAGGAGAAATGTAGGGGGTAGGAATCATGGGTTCTCTGGGGGTATCACAGATGTGAGCCTTCACAGAAATGATCAAATGTCGTCTTGATTAACCAGCTCCATTTCTCATTACCAACAGCCTTGCAGGTGTCAGAAGTTAATTAATACAAGTCTCTCGTTGTCATGTAAATATTGATATGTTGTTTCTGACTTTATACTAAAATGCAAATCTTTAATGGCTCCACTATGCACTCCTGTCAGACGTGGCTGCATTACTGTTTACAGACACGCTGTACACGAGTGATATGAAGAACTGCAAAACTGTCACTAAATCAAGTAAAAAACACAAAGAAAATTAAAATAATTCAGTGATTGCTGGGTTGTTAGCTGAGGAACAGTCAGCAAGATCAAGAAGGCAGTTCACCATGAGGCCTGATGAAAAGCCCTTGAATCATTCCCACTGCATCATGTTTTCTAGCTAATTCATGACACCATATAGAGTAACAACCAAATTACTGTAATTACCCTGAAACCTAAGTGGCATATCAGTACAGACTGTTGTATACTCTTTCATTATTATTCAGCATTACATTTTGAAAGGAAAAAAAATATCAACCTGTGGTCTCTACTTAAAAGCTAAAGAGCTTGAAAAAAATAACCTTTTTATACGGAGGAACATAAAATTACTCCATGAAGGAATGCAGCTCGTATTTTAAAATTATCAGCCTTCAGATTCCATAAAGCCAAGTCCAGATCTTCTACCCAAGTCAGGTCACTGAACCTGCTCTGCCCTCACAGCAGGGCACCAACCAGCATCAATTTTTCAATGCAGCCACTAAAGCAGCCTTCATGGAACAGGCATGGCTTTGCAATAACCACAAATGCAAACTATGCAGGACTAACACACAACAGATTTCAGGGACATGGGCTGGCCCTTATGTTGGAAAGGCTTAACAATGAACTACTGGGATGCAGCTCTTCTATTCTAAACTGTGCAAATCTGCAACAAAAATTTTAATTACTGTTCCATGATAACAGAATTAACATTCCTGAGCAGTGAATAGACAACTTTGCTATTAGGTTTCTAGTGGTTCTCTCTAGGAATAGCACCAGAGTCAGGCTCCCATCTTATGATACTCAAGTTTCTCCTCATGGGTCCAAGATCATTAATGATTTGCAGTCAAGCTACCTGAAAGTCTACAAATAATTATTTTTCCCCAGAGCTGCCCTTGTCATTCCAAATAAAGGGATACTACTACTTTTAGAAGTTTTACCTGAGAGCAACCCCCGGACTGCAACTACCCTCAAAACTAATAAAGTTTTTAAATGAAGAGAGAAAAGAAGGGAGATAGATTCACAGGACTGGTAGGCATGCTGCTTAAAACATTTCTAAAAAGCACTCTGATGCCAGATTCTAAAGAAACTGAGCAGAACACCTGCTCGTGCTAAGTTTTAATATTTAGAACAAGTCCCATAGATTTCCTAAATGATAAAAAACATCTAATAGCTGTATTTTCAAACCCTGTAACCACATACTCACTGAAAAGCTCAGCAGCACAGAATCTGCCAAAAACCACAGACCCACAGCTTGCAGGCTCTGGAGAAGGAGAGAGGACACCAGAGCCACAAACAGCCCTGGGATGGGCAAGGCTGGGAGGGAGCCCTGGTGGTCAGTCACACTGCCCAAGCCCTGGCTCAAGCAGAGTCACCCAGAGCAGACAGCCCAGCACTGGGCTCTGGCTCCTGAGTGATCTCTCTCCTTCCTCAGTCCCATTTCTCCTCCAACCCATGTCTGTCACCTCTTCTGAACTAATACTCCTGGAGTTGCAGGAGCACAGGAGCAAAGAGCAGCCAAGCAGCTTCCTCCATCTCCTATGTGCAAGATGTCTCCTTGCAGGGCAGGGGAAGTCCACGGGAGCAGCCATGAGACCCGTTTCTCTCCCTTTGCTGTTCTGTGACTCCCAGCTTCGAGGTACCAGCTGGTGACAGGCCTGCAGCTCCCTGGTTGCCTTTTTTGCCTGCTGCTTTGTGTTTAGAAAAGCAGATACATAACAACCTAATGGTGGAGGTGTTTTATTCCACTACTGATAATTAGTAGATAGCAAAATGTTGCCCTTCTGCACAATTAGCCCTTTGACACTGAAAAATAAAGACAACAACTGTAAATCATTTACATGACACTTCTGTTCTACAAACTGGTGACATATTTGTGCTACTGGTTTTTATCGCTCACAGGAAGGCGGCTTGCATGTGTTGCCACATCGGGCACAATATAAAAGCAGAATAAAGAGACAGTCCCTGATCTCCCAAAATCTTGTAACCCAGGAGACTGCAAACAATAAGCAAAGAGCAGAAGCTGAACCACAAGGAATAAAGATGACATGAGTCAACAGGACAACATAACAGGCACAGTTAGCCAGCTGCTCAGCTACTGACAGACCTCACCTCACCACCAGATTTTACAATCACATCTTCCTTTAAAAGCACAACTGTATTTCATAGACAGTATACCCCACACGACAGCTTTCTGAAACTTGAAGCCTGCATTTATCCCACAGCTGGTACAGGCCAGCTTCCCACAAACAACAATTGCTTCCGAGTCAGAGACCAGGGCTATCTAAATTCCCCAGGTCAGTTACAAAACACCCGGCATCTTGCTTCAAAAATAGGTGTGTTAATATGTGTTTTCTTGCTAGCAAGCCTATATATCCTTTTCCAACCTCCTGCAGAAGCTACACACAAACACACATTGAATTTATTTAGCACTTTAGAACACAGATACCTCCTTGAATGCTTGGCTTCCGAGGCACTTTGAGAACATCCTCAGGATGGGGTTTACAGAGTCCATGGAAAGGCCCTAAGTCAAAACATTCTTGAAACAAGGAAATGTTCACGTGAGAACATAAGCTCATGAATCCTACTGCAGTGCCATCAACCTGGAAGATAAAAGCCATGCCACATGAACCTTTAATTCTATGTCAGGACAAAAAAGAAACTGAACAAAAAATTTCTGAAACATCAACTTTTATGTTCCACCTCTGACTGTGCATAATGGAAGACTATAAAGGAACTATTTCAGCAAAAGTTAAAGATCCTCTTTTATCTTTTCCTTGTAACCTGTGTGTATAGGGACCTCTACAGTGGATGTTCTATTTCTTTTTTTAGCTATGACTTGCAAGAGTATTAGGTTTATTTTTATATATATATGGGCCAAATAATGACCTGGAGTTTCAGTAAAACATTTGTCATGGCAAATACACGACATACTTCCAAAAACGTGTAATTTTGTTCAAAGTTACAGTGCAGCTGAAGTAGAACCTGCATTCAGTTAGCTGTAATAGTTGACTCATTACTGGACACTGATTTGGACCCAAACTGGGCTCAAACTGAAAAATGTATTTTATTCTCCTAAGAAATTAACAACTCAAGAAATCAATTATATATACATAAGTATAATATAAGGAGTGCCTAATGCAGTATGTATTATTTGCAGCACTTATAAGCCCCAAATACTTTGCATTCTGAAAAAAATCCAAGAGCTAGTGTTAAAACCCAAATGCCCTGGCAAACACGAAAGCGATGGGATCCCTGCAATGCTGGCACCCACAGTACTCTGGATGCCTGATTGCTGCTGGAGTTCTCAGCAAGCTGCAGCCCTCAGCAAAACACACACTGGGACCAGGGAGAACTGGCATACTGGAGAGCTTCTGGCTTTAACCTGAGACAAGTCCAGAAGAAGGAACCTCTTAAATTTTCAGTAGTGTATGCAACTTTCTGGTGAAACACATTATCAAAACCTACTTTCTTTCCTCCTCAATACACATAATGAAAGCCTTTATAAACCTAATGAAAACTCAAAGGCTGGATTTGTACAGCTGTTTTACCAGGCCAACAGCACTTCAATAAAGATTTTAAAAAGTGTGACGTTTAATTTTTCTGCCCTCAAACAACAAGTGATTGTTTGTTTGCCTTGTTTGCGTAACCAACAAAGCCGGGGCGCTGCAGTTGCCTGGCTGCTGTGTAATTTCAGGCCCAAGGCTCAGCAGAGGCTGATTAACCAATCCATCTACCATATGTGCAAAAAGAGGCTGCCAGCTTCCTTCTCCGCAGGGAAAGCTGGCATCCATCACCGTTTGCGAGGCGGCCCTGCCCAACGCACCGTGGCAGCTTGGATAAACCGGGGGCCTGGAGCACCTCTTGGTGGTCTCACCTCCACCGTGGCAGCTTGGATAAACCGGGGGCCTGGAGCACCTCTTGGTGGTCTCACCTCCACCGTGGCAGCTTGGATAAACCGGGGGCCTGGAGCACCTCTTGGTGGTCTCACCTCCACCGTGGCAGCTTGGATAAACCGGGGGCCTGGAGCACCTCTTGGTGGTCTCACCTCCACCGTGGCAGCTTGGATAAACCGGGGGCCTGGAGCACCTCTTGGTGGTCTCACCTCCACCGTGGCAGCTTGGATAAACCGGGGGCCTGGAGCACCTCTTGGTGGTCTCACCTCCACCGTGGCAGCTTGGATAAACCGGGGGCCTGGAGCACCTCTTGGTGGTCTCACCTCCACCGTGGCAGCTTGGATAAACCGGGGGCCTGGAGCACCTCTTGGTGGTCTCACCTCCACCGTGGCAGCTTGGATAAACCGGGGGCCTGGAGCACCTCTTGGTGGTCTCACCTCCACCGTGGCAGCTTGGATAAACCGGGGGCCTGGAGCACCTCTTGGTGGTCTCACCTCCACCGTGGCAGCTTGGATAAACCGGGGGCCTGGAGCACCTCTTGGTGGTCTCACCTCCACCGTGGCAGCTTGGATAAACCGGGGGCCTGGAGCACCTCTTGGTGGTCTCACCTCCACCGTGGCAGCTTGGATAAACCGGGGGCCTGGAGCACCTCTTGGTGGTCTCACCTCCACCATGGCAGCTTGGATAAACTGGGGGCCTGGAGCACCTTTTGGTGGTCTCACCTCGAGCTCTGAACGTGCCACTGCAATGTATTATTTATAGCAACAGCCCTCTGCAATGGGTCACTACACTAATGGTGCATTGTTTCCCATTTGGTTCCCAATGGCAGTGATTACATGGTGCAATCTTATAAAATCATTTGCCACCAAAAGCAGACTTCAGGAATTAAGGAGGTTATATTGCCTATCAGGTTGCACTGCCATGCACAATTACCAACACATGAAAATCTTAACAGGAATTTTCAGCAGGATAACTATTACCACTCCTGTCTTATTTAAATTAATTCCTGGGTTTGTCTTCATTTCAGCAAAAACCTGTTTGAGCCAAGATAAATATTATCTACAGGACTTTAAACTGTGAAAGAATTTCTGGCTACTCATTTTCATATGCAATATTAGTTTTCACTGGGAATGAAAGCAGGTCACCTATAATGCAAATGTCTAAAATGACAACATGGCTTTGTCAAGATGGTCTGTCCAAATTACTTGAAAATAATCTGCACAAGAACTGGGAATTGCTGCTGCATTTCTGAACTGGAAATATCACTCCTGAGGACAGACACACACTACACTGAGAAGGGCACTGTGTGGGCATTAAAGCATGAATTCTGCCTTCCATGGGTGGGCTGCTGATTTTATTCCCTGAGCTAGAGTGAGCTGTCACACAGGACATCACTAAGGCTACAATCAGACAAAACCAGAGCTCATGGCAGACTGACCTCACAAACAGCTGCCTGATTTTCTTCATCTTCAGGTTCTATGAGATCAAAAAGGAGATATTCACCATAGGTTTCCTTCAGACTCGTACTTTGAGGTGTCCAGATTAGCATAATATCATCATAATCTTCCATCCTACAAAAAAGGGATCAGGTAATGTCCTAAGGCTCTGCCATTAATAGGCTCTGATACTTCTATTCTACTCCATTAACATATGGAAAAATATTACAAATACTTGATCCAAAGCCTGAATCCACAAATCACTTCACCTAGGACACATCCCCAGTGCACACTAAAGTGGGAGTCTCAGCACCAGAGAGAGAACCACACCCAAAAGCCAGCAGAACCCACCAAAATCTGCACTGCCCAGTGGAAATGCTTCTCTTTGCCTAAGAAAATATACAAGAATCCCAGTTCAAAATTCTCCTGCCTCACTCTCCTATGACTGTGGTGGAGCACTCATACAGTCCCAACCTACACAGATTTTTATTTAAACAGGCAACAGAGACTCTTTCCCACTACACTGCTATTTATAGCCAGGATCGAAGTAACTCTGAATAAGAAAATCCAGCACTTTTACCAGAGCGGTGGTAGAATTCATCAGTCACCCATGCTGAGACTATGGCACAAAGGCAGATGGCAAACTAGCTCTGACATTCAACTGCTATCAATAATATGAAGCCACTTGTATTTATCTCTTGGGAAAATGCCGGAATTGAGTGATGCAACCAAAAGCAGCAGAGAGGAAACTGGGGCTGTGTCGGGTTGCCAGAAGTAACAACTGCAACAAACTGCAGGGGAAACGCTCCCTGCTCCGGGCCGGGAGCAGGCGGCTCCCTGGGCTGTCGCACCAACAGCCCGGGAACGCTGGCGCTGGACGGTCTCGGCTCGCCCGTCCCGCTCGGGGCCCCGCGCGGCGACGCCAGCGCTGGCGGAGCACCGCGCGGTCTCTGCCGCCACCCGGCGGCGCCGCC
>VXBQ01008651.1:142548-156744 GCA_013400175.1 Phainopepla nitens | reverse complement strand
CCAGGGGGCGCCCCGCGGAGCACTCACCTGCCGTGCGCACAGCGCGGAGCGGCCGCGGACCGTCCCAGGGACAGGACACACGGAACAGATGGAACAGAAGAGCCCGCGGACGAGACACACCGAACGGACGGTCCCACGGACGGAACGGACAGTGCCGCCGCCGCCGCTCGGGGCCGCGTCGCCGTTACCGCGGCAACGACGCTGGGGCGGTGCTGCGTGAGGTCAGGGNGGGGGAGGTGGAGCGTCTCGGTGAGGCAGCGGGCAGTGCGAGCCGGGCCCCCTTGCGCTTGCCTTGCAGGTGAAAAACAAGGCACCCGCCGAAGTTCAGATCACAGCGGAGCAGCTTCTGAGAGAGGCGAAGGAGAGGGAGCTCGAGCTTCTCCCACCGCCGCCGCAGCAGAAGATCACAGATGTTGAAGAGCTAAACGACTATAAACTCCGGAAGAGGAAGGTACAGTAAAAAATACCAAAAAACAGGTTTGATCTCGACACTCACATAAGGCACTAAAATGTCACTGTTTTTAACTTAAACGAGTTAATACGAGTCTGTATTCCTTGTGGACTTTCCAGGTGGACGCCAATTCTTTAAAACCCCTTTTTTATGCTACCCTTTGATAGAACCTGTAATTTACAGATGTGTTGCTTGACAAAATCTGGTAGCAAGCAACATCTCCCCCGTGCCCATGTTCAGAACACTGAAAGGGTAGTTACTCACAGAATTAATAGGTGTTTTCTTCATTACCACCAGTATCTGGCCAACCACTATAAAAGAACATGAACAAATAAAGTAAGTAACACTGCAGTAATGCTGAGTTATAAATTCTCTTTTTAAAGAATTGCTTTGCTTGTGCAGATTTACCCACGGTTTTGCTTTGAAAATGCCTAGACAAAGCAAGCATATTCCTAATGGTTATAATAATACCCCATAAACCATTTTTGATGTGAATGGTCTGCAGAAGGATTTCTGACTTACAGATGTAATTTTCCCCTCAGACTTTTGAAGATAACATAAGGAAGAACAGGACTGTTATCAGTAACTGGATAAAGTACGCACAATGGGAGGAAAGCCTGAAGGAAATCCAGAGGTAACGATGATGGTGCGGCTGCAGGCGTCTCTTAGGAGCCTTTTTAGACACACACCAGAGCCCAGGAGACACACTTTACCTGCCCTGCCCTCATGTTTTGCAGAGCCCGCTCCATTTACGAGCGTGCCCTGGACGTGGACTACAGGAACGTCACCCTCTGGCTGAAATACGCCGAGATGGAGATGAAGAACCGCCAGGTCAACCACGCCCGGAACATCTGGGACCGGGCCATCACCACCCTGCCCAGGGTCAACCAGTTCTGGTATGGAGGCAGAGCAGGGAGCCCCCTGCTAGCCCCAGAGGCTGCACAGCATTGGGCTCTGCTGGGGTTACGCACGTTGTCCTGTTTATCCAAGTCTTCAGGCTAGTCTGAAAGTAAAGGAGGAAGGCTGAAGTTTTGGAAAGGTTTTGTACTTTTCGAGTGGCCAGAGCCTTGGGAGAGAAGGCTGTTTGTGTGCCGGGATGCTGCCTGTCACTGCTGAGCCCACGGGCATTTCTGGGATGGGAGGAGATAGGTGAGGGAAGCTCAGGGATGCTGTTAGGAAGCGCTCCAGCAATCTCTGACTGGATGTGTTCACCATGTGATTGCAGAAACTCCATCTCCTTTCCCCAGGTACAAGTACACCTACATGGAGGAGATGCTGGGGAATGTTGCTGGGTCACGCCAGGTGTTTGAACGGTGGATGGAGTGGCAGCCAGAGGAGCAAGCCTGGCATTCCTACATCAACTTTGAGCTGAGATACAAGGAGGTGGACAGAGCACGAAGCATTTATGAGAGATATATCCTTTTCAGAGCCTTGTGACTCGTGCCTGGGTTAAGATCTCCATTCTTTATTTCCTTCCAAAGTGTTCCATACCCAGCAATGTCCCTGTGCTCCTGTTTGCTGTGCTGTACTGGGAATGAGCCACCACCCTGGGAGCCAGCAGGAGGTGTTAAAAGCATGTTTAGGGAAAGCCTCCAGACTCTGTGCAGTGGCTGCAGGTCCTGCCACAACAGTGTCTGTTTAACTGCACCACACATGCACTCAGCTCTTCTGTAGCTATAGTTTGTTTCGGGTTTCTCCTCAGATTTTCCCCAGCCTTTATCCCTTTTTACGTTGTCAGTAAGGCACGAAGCCTTGGCATGCTTAGAGCTGTCAGTGCCTTCTTGCCAGCTGCATTTGTTGTTCCCCACAACACCGTGCTGGGGGTGCCTGGGAAGGGCAGAGCTGTTTCCTTAGCGAGGGCTGCACTTGTGCTCGTGCACCCCGACGTGAAGAACTGGATCAAGTACGCGCGCTTCGAGGAGAAGCACAGCTACTTCGCCCACGCCAGGAAGGTGTACGAGAGGGCTGTGGAGTTCTTCGGGGAGGAGCACATGGACGAGCACCTGTACGTGGCTTTTGCCAAGTTTGAGGAGAACCAGAAGGAGGTAAGATCTTGATAATGCGTCCAAGTCATGTCAAGGCTTCTTCTTGGATGTCAAAACTTCAGGGCATTTGGCATTCACTGCAGTACTTGTGGTTCCCAGCACCTTGTGATTGTAGTCTGAATTAGGGAGACAGTTTTTTGCTCACCTCTAGTCGCCTTTTGGTGACATCAATAAAATGTGCTCTGAGGGACATCTGCTAAGCCTCAGACCAGCAACGTTGGCTCAAACCCATCACCTCAGACTGGAGAGGTTCTGAGAGCTTATAGGCCTGCATGATAGAAAACTGGATCGGTCCAGGTGTTTTTCACAGTCTCTAAGGTTCCCAGGCTGTTACGGAATTGAAGACATTCTGTGAACCCCAAACCACAACCTCTTAAATTGGTTTAAATATTCTAAACCTGTAAATGAATAAGAAATGATAGGGGCAGGCATTTTCGGGTTTATTTTTTCCCCCTCAAACTTTACTCTTCAGGGAGATCTATGTTAGTCCTGTTCTAAAACAATCGCTTACATTGGGATAATCCACAGTTCTATGTTCTGTTAAATATTGCCAAAAGCTCGTTGAAAAACTGGGGGGGAGGACAGAAACTGCTTTGTAAATATTTTTCAAATGAGGTTTAATATTTTCAGTTTGAAAGAGTGAGGGTAATCTACAAGTATGCCTTGGATAGAATTCCAAAGCAGGATGCCCAGAATCTCTTCAAGAATTACACCATCTTTGAGAAGAAGTTTGGAGACAGGAGGGGAATCGAGGACATCATTGTCAGCAAGAGGAGATTCCAGTATGAGGAGGAGGTGAAGGTACGTGGGACAGGTACCCTCCAGGCTCACTGTACAGCCAGCTGGTGTTTAAGGGACTCAAGTGTTTTGTGATATCAAGGCTGATGAGTTTCACATTACCTTTTAAAGTCAGTCTGAGAAAACACCAAGGGAATATTCATTTCAGAGCCAGAATTCCATCCTGGGGAAGAGAATGATACTTGCATTTACTGCTTTTTTTGTCTCTGCTTTCTGATCTAGATTGTGCAGGCGAGGATTTTGGATTGAACTCAAGGCTTGGTACCCTTAGGGATAATGCAGTTTAGCTTGTAGTTACTACTGCAGCTAGGGAATAGCCATTACAGGATACCTCACCTGTGCATAAATACCTTTTCGTGAGAAAACAACTGTGCCATACCTGTCTGTTGTTCAGTCCACGCTGCACATTTCATCACACCTCGTCCCTTCTCACACTTTACTTGGATTGCCTTCATTGAGACAGTGCTGGGGCAAAATACAAACTAAATAAAATTTAAAACAAAGTGACTTACAACCCGAAAGCTCTACCATAACCATCCCCAAGGCTGACTGTTGTGATGAATATTCCAGTGGTGTATTTTAAAGGGGGAATTCTGACTGGGTGAAGGCGGGGGCTCTGTTTGTGGTAGTGGCTGCAGTTTGCTGTCTCTGGCAGGCCAACCCCCACAACTACGACGCGTGGTTCGACTACCTGCGGCTGGTGGAGAGCGACGCCGAGGCCGAGGCCGTGCGGGAGGTGTACGAGAGAGCCATCGCCAACGTGCCCCCCATCCAGGAGAAGCGCCACTGGAAGAGGTACATCTACCTCTGGATCAACTATGCACTCTACGAGGAGCTGGAGGCAAAGGCAAGTACTGGCAGCCCGGGGATTTCCCTGCCCTTGAGTAAATAGCTGCTGGTGTTTTCATAGGAGAGCCAGGACTGAGTATTCTCTGTGCTACTAGTTTGTGTAACGTGCTACAGGGTTTGCTATTTAAATATAGAGAATTTTTCCTCTTCCAGTTTTCCCTTGTGTGCATAAGGGAGGGGAAAAACCAAACTTGTTTTACCCTAATTCCTTCAGAAACCCACTGATAACAAAAGCAAGAGTGGGTATTTCTGGTGGCCCCTACTGAACTGCCCATGGCAGACTGTTACCTGAACTTGTGAAATAGTTTTATAGTTCACAAAAGCTGTTTGTGAAGCAGCCACATTGTTGCTATAGTGGCCTTTGAGGCTGTGCAAGTATTTATTCTGTTTCCAGTCATGGAACATTAGAGCTGCTCTGAGTACAGAACAGCTGTTCAGTGTCTGTTAAAGACACTTTTCCTCCCACAACTGGGACACTCCTTGTTTTATTGTCGGTTTCCTAGCACTGAACCTTGCTTTGAAAAGGTGAGTCTTGCTGATTCAGAAGCTACCACCTTTGAATTGTGCACACTAAGTAGATAAGCATTCCTGATTCTAACCAGCTTTACTTAGATACTGTTCTGCAGTTTTGCAGTCCTTGCAGGATTCAAGTTCAGCATAATCTCAGCAGTAAACATGTTTAACACTGCCTGTTCTCACAGGATGCAGAGCGAACCAGACAGGTGTACCAGGCGTGCCTTGAGCTCCTGCCCCACAAGAAGGTATGGCTCCTCCAGCAGAAAGAATCCTTTGATTCTCTTCCCCACCTACATTCAGGGGTGTAAGCAGCTCCAAACAGCTGCTAGCGGCTCATGAAGGCTTTGCTTAAAACTTCAAGTTATCCCTTCCAGTTTCTCAAAACGTCCACCTTCCAAAATGGATGGGGAGGTTTTCAAGCTAGAGTGCAAGATGTCTGTGATTTTCATCACAGAGGGAAACTGCAGGGCAAGCACTGGTGTCAGGATTGCCTCATACACATGAGACACAAGGGTTTTTCCAGTATTTTCAAATTACTAAGTAGTTGCTAAGTAGACTGTAAGAAGATGAAATTACACATAGTCAGAAAATAGGGAAGACCACTTAGTTTTTGCTTGCTTGCATTCCTCCTCAGGCGGAATCATTCCTAGCTGCTCTCAGCCCAGTCTCTTGCAGTCTCTGTAGGGCACTTGAGGCTCTGCTTTACTGGGTTAACACCTTTTATAACATCCAGTGGCCTCCATGGTCACCCCTGAGGCAGCTGCGATTGACAAAACAGCTTTCAGGTCAGTCTTCCCCATTACAATCACTCTTCAAGGCTGATTGATTGTGTTTTGTGTTTTTTTTTTTTTGCCTTGTGAACTTAAACTAAAATATCCGTGTGGCCAAACCCTTACAACTGCATTGCCTTGGAATGTCAGAAAATCCTTGTTCGTGTTTTTTCTGGTTTGTCATTTATTGTGTCACCTGAGTGTCAGATTAATCTCTAGTTATTAAGACATTAGCTATTCATTGATTCAGCAGTAGCTGATGTTTGCTGTTAATGACTGGCTAAAAAACTATTTTTCTCTGGTTTAAAAGACTTCTCTCCTGGCCATTTTTCTTCTCACCCCAATATATTGTCCTGTCATAGAGGTTGTTTTAGATAATGAACTCTAAACCTTTCAGCAGGGAAACACCAAGATCAAATGAGATTACCTGCAGTAGCAGTCACATCTGTTATAGACAGAATGCTTATTTTTTAAGCAACATGCACAGTGTTAATCTATTGACTTTCCAGCCTAAATAGCACTTTGTTCTTTTTCTTCCAGTTTACATTTGCCAAAATGTGGCTGCTGTATGCACAGTTTGAAATTCGCCAGAAAAACCTCCCCCTTGCCAGAAGGGCTTTGGTAAGCTTTTGTCAGAGCCATAATTGACTTCACTAACTAATAGTAACACAGGAACGGCATTAAAAGATCTTAAATTGTCCTTTTTAAATTACTGATTTAATCCACTTAAAATAAAGCATCCGAGAAGTCTGCAGGGGCCAGCATTTACTGTCATGTATGATTTAAAAAGAAATGTAGCTTGTTCTGATGAATTAGCCTCGGGCAGAAACGACAAAGCACTCCTCTGAATGCAGAGCATCCACATCAGCTCAGTGCTTTTACAAGTTCCTAGCTGCCCTGATGGCTTACGGTGATACTTGCTCTAACAATAGCGTTTTAAAAAGCCTTGTAGATGAATGGGAGGTTTGACTCTAGGAAATTAGGACCTGCCAAACCCTGTGCCAGTTCCAGCTGCTGACAGAAGCAATCACAGGGGCTTCAGGCAGGCTCAGGAGCTGCCCAGCAGGTTCACTCTGTGAATGTCAGCATGTCAGGGGACAGCGGGGTGTGATGGGGCAGCAAGAAATGGCATCTTTTGAATTGAAAAACTTCCTTTTCCTTTTTCTTTTAGTTCAGATATTCTTAGTAAGCTCAGGGTAGCATCAAGCCTTTTGAGAGAAAGCCAGTGTTGGTAGCAGTTGAGGTGGTTTGACTAAAAAGAGCAAACGGATGGAGTTTCCACCCAAACATGTGGAGGGCACGTGGAGAAGAACTGAGCATATTCTGAAATACCGGTGGCATCTGGAGAGCTGGAGGGCCATAACAGTGACCAAACTGATAATCCCAAGTGGTGGTTTCCTCCATTTTTCCTAAATTCCACGGTACTAAACATGTAGGAGCATTGTGCAGGAGAGCTGTGGTAAGGGAGTTCCCTCTCAAATTACCTCACATTGGCTTGAGGGAGCAGAAGCCACGTTGCTTAGTAAACAATACTTGTCTACAGAAATGATTCCAAGGCCAAGTTCACTACAGCCTGTCTCACGTATGCCCATTCTTAACTCTTGTTTTAAGAGATTTTTAAGATTCCCAAACTAAGAATCCAGAATTGCCTCTCACAGCTTGGCTCAGTACAGACAGTTTTCTGCAGAGACTGAGGCACATGAGAAAGAAAATGCTTTGTGAAGACATGATTCTCCAGCTGTCCATTGCTGCCAGCCAGCAGGCAGTGGGGGCAGCCATTCTCTGTGTCAGGAGGAGCAGTGTGAGGCTACAGTTTCTTTGGTATCATTTGTTCTATGAGATGCCTGGGAACTGCTAGCCTGGCAGGCTGGTGCAGACTGGTGCTATGCTTCCTCCAGGTGCTCAGCTGATGCACCAGAGCAGATTCCACTCACACTCCATGGAGTGTGGGAGCCCACATTATGTAAAGGAATGACAAGTGACGGATGTTTTCTGCTTCCCAGGCTCTTGGTGTTTATAGATGCACATTTGTTCTGAATTTACTACTGGCCCTGAACAAGCTGAATAAGCAGTGCAAAAAAAGGAGTTGTAGTTCAAACATTTAGAAAATTGAGTGGGGGTTTTGTTTTCCTGCAAGATCACTAAGGGTTTGGTTTTTTTGTTTGGTTTTTTGTTTGTTTGTTTGTTTTTCTGCATAACAGGGGACATCCATAGGCAAATGTCCAAAAAACAAACTGTTTAAAGGTTACATTGAGCTGGAGTTGCAGCTGCGTGAATTCGACCGTTGCCGAAAGCTGTATGAAAAATTCCTGGAGTTTGCCCCAGAAAACTGCACGTCCTGGATTAAGTTTGCTGAGCTGGAGACCATCCTTGGGGACATTGACCGCGCCCGGGCCATCTACGAGCTGGCTATCGGCCAGCCCCGGCTGGACATGCCCGAGGTGAGCGGGGAGGGGGCTGCTTTCAGGGTGTTTATTGCGCAGTGTGGCTGATGAACATGTAAATAATCCACCAGGTGGAACACGAGGTGAAAGCTGAGCGGCTGATAGGCACCAGGTTTGGGGCTGCTCAGCCCTGATCCCAGCCCATGCTGCCAGTGAACACCCTGATCCCTGAACCTTTTCTCAGGGAAATGTCACCTTTGTCTGTTCTCTGCCCCTCCGGGGTGCTCGGGATGAAGGTGACAAGAGGCTCCTCTGTTGCAGGTGCTTTGGAAATCCTACATTGACTTTGAGATTGAGCAAGAGGAGTATGAGAAAACCAGGAACCTCTACCGGCGGCTGCTGCAGCGTACGCAGCACGTCAAGGTGCGTGTGGGCACCTGGGACACAGAGCCAGCCCTGAGCTTGGCCCACGGGCAGGGCGAGCCTGGCCTGCCTTGGCTCACACCAGCCCGGTTCAGGCCCCTGCCTGCTCTGAAGGGGGAGGGAACTTCCTCAATCCTTACAGCAACAGGCCTATCTCAGCTGAAAGGAGCTTTTCCAAGCAGCCCTCTGCTGAGCAGCTTTGGGATCTTGGTTGCTAAAACATTGCAAGGGAAGCTGTGATTTTCCAGTGTCATTGGCTAAATTCACACAGATTTCTCATGACTTGAAACAGCCACAAGAAGCTGATCCCCGTGCCTTGCGTGGATGTTGTGTCCTGCAGAAACGGGGCGAATCTCACTGGCGTGAAACGAACGGGTTTTCTGGGTGCCTGCTGGCCTTGGCATCTGGGCTTTCGGGCTGCTCTGTTGTTTTTAGCCCCTGCCTGGCCGCGGTGGCAGCGCAGAGGCTGCAGCTGCAGCTGGGCTGTGTGCTGTGCCCGCAGGTGTGGATCAGCCTGGCGCAGTTCGAGCTGTCGGCCGGCTGCGAGGAGCGGCTGCCGCGCTGCCGCCAGGTCTACGAGGAGGCCAACAAGGCCATGCGCAGCTGCGAGGAGAAGGAGGAGAGGGTCATGCTGCTCGAGTCCTGGAGGGGCTTCGAGGAGGAGTTTGGCACCGAGGCCACCAAGGAGAGGATAGATAAACTGATGCCCGAGAAAATAAAGAAGAGGAGAAAGCTGCAGGCCGAAGATGGGGTAAGGAAAAACGATGCCAGAGGTGGTTTCGTGCTTTATGGAGTCAGCTGCTGGGCAGGGGATAGCAAACCTGGGCTTTGATTTTTTTATTATTTCACTAATTTCCTTATTAGAAGCACGTCCTAAAAGCCAACTTGCTTTGTGGTATTTTTCTCTCTAGTCTGATGCTGGATGGGAGGAGTACTATGATTATATTTTCCCAGAAGACACTGCCAATCAGCCCAACCTCAAACTCCTGGCTATGGCAAAGCTCTGGAAGAAGCAGCAGCAGGAGAGCGAAGCTGCAGCCATGGATCCTGACAAGGATATTGATGAAAGCCAGACTTAATGGCTTGCCTTTTCCCCCCCCTTCCCTGAGCCATTGTACAGTATTTTCATTGGTGATGAATAAATGTGTTCGGAGAGTTTTAGTATTACTGACTTGGGATGGATTTTGTGTGGAAGACAAGCACCATCTTGGGGTTGATTTCCTTTCACAGTCCTGTGGGTGTCCATCAGTTAAAGGAGAGGGTCCTGGAAGCAGTGCAGGGGTCTGCAGCTGTCACCAGTGATGGGAGAGCTGGGAGAACTGGGCGGTGACTTCACTTTAGCACAAGGCCCTGTCCAAGCCTATCCCAGCACTGCTCAAGGACATTAATGTGCCAGGGCAGCAGATCTACTGTTTTGAGTGAGAGAGAGATCTCCAGCCATCATCCCTGATGAATTTTTCAGTAATTCTCTTAAATATAAAAGAGACTTAAATATAAAAGAGACCTACTCTTAAATATAGAGATTATTATGAGAATAGTTGAAAACAAAAAACTGTTGACCACAGCCTGGTCAACTTCCTATCCAAGGATGCTTTTATCCCAGAAAACTGTAAGGGGAGACAATATTAGAAGTTAACTACAATGAAAGTAGGCCCTAGAGGACAAGACTGTAGACATCAGTACCATGCAGTCAATCTGTGCTTGAACACTTCCATGTCCTGGCAGACACCAGCACAGCTGTGTCACTGCTCTGGCCTGGGCACCACTCTGACCTGTCCAGATCTGGCCTGTCCAGCTGTGGCCAGAGCAGCCTTCTCCTGCCCCACCTGAGCCTCTGCTCCCCTGCCCTCTCATCTCTGAGTGTTTCTGCTGACCTGCACCCCATTACATTGTAAATCTCATTTCTATTTTCCATCCTTCAATCCCTCCTGCTGCTCTGTGCCCCATTGCTTTTCACACTTTCTTTTTGATGTTTCCCTCTGTCCTACTCCCTATCTCTGCTTTTTCGTTTCATTTCATTGAATTTGTTACGGAGCTTTCAGAGGTGGTCAGATTGTTTTCTTGTGTATATTTTGGTGAGGTTTTTTGTGTGGCTTTTATTTTCTGTGTGGGGGGAGAGGTTTGTTTGTTCCTTTGTTTTCATATTTTTTCATTCTCTGAGCATTGCATTTTCCCAGGAATTCCTTCCTTTTTTGGAGATGGAACCTTGCCTCTTTTTTTGCCAGCTTTTCTGTGTACTGTGTCACTTGCTGGTATTATCTCTCTTAATAAGGCCAATAGTGAGATTGTCAGGAGGGGCTCAGGTGAGCATCTTGTCAGTGTCTGCACAGAGAGCTTTAGCAGTTCTCCAGAAAGCAGCAGGGCCACAGGGCACAGGGTCTTGCAGGGGAAGAACCATTGTTACTCTGAGTTAAAAAACCAGACTTTGGGATTTTCAAGCCGGGTTGATTATTGTGGAGTGGTGGGTTGCAAGAACAGGATTTGGATTCTTTTGCCTTTTCAAACCCTGAAACTCCTGTGAGGAGTGATCTGGACTGACACCCTGAATGCAGCGCTTCCAGGAGTAAAACTAATCCCTGTTTGGAGCACTACTGAGACTTGGGGGTTTAATGGATTTCTCTTTTCCCAGCCATGTTCCCACCTCATTTCTCTCCCTCCACCCTCCCGTTACAAGCCCATCTTGGAAAGGGCAAACAGGAGGTTTTTATTCCATAACCAGCAAAGCAAAACATATCTGCTAATGTGACTTCTGGGCAGTGAAGGGTTCCATGGTTGAAGCATTACTTCAGGAGTGACAACAGACACAGATTTCTGCCCTCTTTTCCCTTGGAATGCATGAGGCACCTGTGAAGCAGAAGCTTTGTGCCAGAGGTGCCACACTCCCCAGGAGCACTTGCCCAGATTCATGCCTCCCCTACACCAAGCACGAACCTGAGGTGTTTTTTGAACAATTTCAGCATTAATCTTTTGCACACTTCCAAAATGGGGAAGCCAAGCTCACAGTAGGGCTCATTTTCCCAGGGATCTATAGCAATAGCTTTTCCTCATTCAGACTTTACATTGCTGAACTGAAGAAGGAAGGAATTGCTCCCTGGATCCCTGGCAGTGTCCAAGGCCAGGCTGGACATTGGGGCTTGGAGCACCCGGGGACAGTGGGAGCTGTCTCTGCCCGTGGCAGGGGTGGCACTGGGTGAGTTTCAAGGTCCCTTCCCACCCAAACCATTCTGGGGTTCTCTCAGTGCTTTGTGCCCTGCTGTGTGACTCCCAGTAGCCTCTGTCCTCTCTGAACCTGTGCTCTGGAATAGGTGCTGAGATATTCCTGCCCACTTGATTTATGTCCGTTTGCCTCATTCCTGCAGAGCTGCAGGTTCTCATGTTTAAGTTATGAAACCCCAGTGCCCTCCTGGCTCATGCCTGGCCTGCCTGGGTTTATCACCAGCTGGGTGGAAGAGAAACACTGCTGCTGGAAAGGCTCCTGGCAGCAGAGAGGAGAAGGGGGAGATAGCCCCTCACTGGAGATAGCCCTCTGGAGAAATGGCACCCCAAGGGTTAACCCTGGGGCAGCCTGACATGTGAGGGGCTTTGGGAGGTATGGCACAAAGATCTTTCTAGATCTTGCAAAAATCAAATTTCCATGTGGAAGAGGGAACACGGAGCGTGGAGTTGGGCAGTGGAGAGGTGATCAGCTCAACTCCTGGCAGAGGAGGGTCCACAGGGTGGGCAGTGGAAAGATGTTGGGATTTAGGATTCGTTTATTCTGGGACAGCTATTTCAAACCAGATTTGTTCATGGAATTGCTTGTTTAATAGAGGGCTGACTCCATCATGAAGTAAGGAGTAAACAGATTTTATGCTCTGGAGCTTGTGTGGCACAACTTAAACTGCTTGTCCCTGTCTCCCACTAATACAGCTGCTGCTATATTGGGCTCTGAAAATTAGTGAGTTCACCGGCTGCAGGCTGTCCTTGGGTTGTTAGGGAGCATATTTTTTATTTCTTGACTCTGTTCTTCATGGTATTTTTTGTGAAGCTGCCTTTTCACCTGTTTTTACAAAAATATCCTTCTTCGTGAAGAATTTAAAGTGTTTGTGTTTGTTCCGCTTCTGTAGATGCCATCAGTCAATAAAATGCTGCACTCGAAAGAAGATAAAGCTTGTCTGTGCTTGGAAGTTGAGTTCTGTTAGTGAATGGTTTATCTGCTGCTACAGGAGCTCAGAAGTGAGATAAATCCAAGGACCACATATGGAAGATATCCTTCCCCAGTGGAAGCTGAGCCCTGTGCCAGAGGGCAACTGGAGCTGTTTCCTCCTACCTGTGCCAGGGGCACAAAGGTGGGCGAATCCCCGGTGGATACAAGGATCCCACGTGTCCAGGGAAAGAGGAGGGGCTCAGCAGTGAGGCCACAGGAGCCACACCAGCTGTAACCTTGAGTAGAAATGGGGAAAAATCTGAGCCATTTCATGGGATTGTGAGTAAATTGGCTGAATGTGTAACATTGAAGAGACAAATTCAGGGTAGAGCCCTTGCTGTGGCTGGGGGAGAATTCCAAAGTAGTCATCTTCCAGAGAGGGACAGATCAGGGATTTCTTTTTGCTCCTGGCTGTGATACAGAAAATGTAACATCTGTATTAACATCTGCAGTAGCTTTGCAGTTCCCAGTGTTACTCTGTGAAGTGGGTTCAGAGAATGCCTTTTGGGAGTCAGGTGTATCTGTTTGGGTGACATTGGAAAATACTGATTTTCATGGAGAGAGTAAGGACCCTGGGCAGCAGCTGTGGGACAGGACCTGGAGCAGAGGCTGAGCAAATGTCTCTGCTCTCTCTGTGAATATCCATGTAGTGCTCAGCTAAGGCTGGCTCTGCCCAGGATGATTTTTGATTCTTCCCATTTGGAGGAGGCTGGGAGTGGCGGAATCTGTCTGTCTGGTGAGGAATTTGTACCCAGTGAGAAGCAACCAGTAAGAAAGGGAAGAGACAGAGGTTTATGAGGTTTCTCAGGAAAGTGACATGGTGACATCTGAAAAGAATAGAAATCTTTGAGAGCATTATGGATAACTATGGAATTCAAACTGGGAATGTTCTGTGCATTTTTCATGCCCCTACCATGAGGAGTATAGCAGTCCTAATGTTTAATGCATGTACAGTAATAGAGGGCTGAACTGATCTCCACTGGCCCCTTTTTTCTATTACTGTCCAGAAGGAAATAAATTAAATTCTATTAAATTCTAAATTCTATTCTATTCTATTTGGGTCCAGATGCTGCAGTGGGAGAGATTGGAAGAAGGAAAGCTGGGTTTAGAGGGTTTTGGTGTTTGGGGTGACATCAACATAACGCGCCCAGGGTGCAGCTTAGTTAAAACCAACACCGGTGAGTGCTGCTCTTCTTTGGGAGTGTGCACAGGACCCTTAGGCTGAGCTCAAAGTCTAACAGTTCTTGAGAGGAGCCATTTTATTCTTAAGAGGATTTTACATTTGGTTGGACTGACATGCTTGCTGCCCAGCATGCTCCAAGTCCCAGAACTTGAATTATAGGAACATTTTGGAGATAAATGAATGTGTTGTTCAGTCTTTAGAGAGGCTGGTAGAACAAACCTGGGTTTTCTTGTTGGGTGTTGTGACTTAGACTGTTGAGAAGAGTTTTGAGAGGTGTCTGTAGAATTCTGATCTCAGAATGGGCATCAATTTGCACCAAGAAACCAGAGGAGATTTCAGACAGCTTGGAGTACTCTAAAGCATCAGCTTCTGTGCCAGTCTCTCTGGCCAGACAGAGGATCTTCTCCAAGATAAGCAAATCACCCTTTTATACACACTTGTCTGCCCCATTTTAATCTTTCTTTCCCAGTTATGTAAATAGTACCAGACTAATATTCCCTGTGTACCACTGGTAAGCTGATTCGCTCGCTCCACGTTATCAGACACAAAAGCACTGCAGGGCTGGTTTGTAAATTGAGTTGGATTTTTTTT
>VXBQ01008651.1:122205-142503 GCA_013400175.1 Phainopepla nitens | reverse complement strand
TTTTTTTTTTTTTACATCTGTGTTATTCCAAGCTCTTATGTAAACACTTGGAAAGCAATTTCTATATAAACTCAGTTTGTTATGCAACTACCCTGTGCAGTGATGCCACAGGGATTTAATTTTCTTATAGGTGGTTTTTAGAAGAAGTGATCAAGCATTCTTTCTCTGGAAGGCTCGGGGGATCATAAAGTGAAAACTAATAATAAATGTCAGAAAACAAGGGCAACTACAAAATTAGAAAGTGGGAAAAAATTAAAATGTTCCTGAGTCACAGAACTACTTAGGGGGGCTTTCAATGAGTGCCTTATTATTGCTCCAGTGTGAGTTGGCTGCATTTGTTCTTTATGGAAATTATTGAATGGTTCAATCCATACATCTGTGTTTCAGCCCTGTGTGTGTGCTATTGATGGAACATCTTATTTAGAGCAGACGTGGTTGGGCTGGCCACTTTGCACAAGGGGATGATGAGGAGATGCTTCCAGCAGAAGCTGAGCTTCGGCCGCCAGCTGATTTAGTTTAGCATCCTCGGCTGGATTTGCACAGCTCTGGGAGCCCAAAGTCCAACACATCGTTTGCTTAATCCTTTGGAAGTCAAAGCAAACACATACTGAGTGGATTTTTAGAAATAAATGTCTGTAGTTTTACACCTTTCTCTTTTCAAAGTAACCATGCAAGTTGGAGGTTAAACTGCAGCAAAACCCGGGTGTCTTTTGCCCCCGGAAGGGACAGGAGGAGGACAGAACTGCATCTCTTGTGCTCTGGAGGGGCCCTGCCATTTTGGTTCGTGGCTGTTGGGTCCTGTAAGAGCAACAGAGCTGAATGCAGGGGCTCTTGGGCATTAATCACGGAGCTTATCTGACAGCTGCTTCATCTTCACCGCTGGGAATGATGCTGCAATGCCACGTCATCCAGTTAGACTTCTTCCCTCTTTTCATTAGGGATATGCCTCATCCAAATGCCGTCGTGTAAAGCTGGGGAGTGCTCGTGGGGTTAGTTTATGGCTGTGCAGAACCCAGCTAGTTTATTTCCTGGTTTACATAATGTTTCGGAGCTGCAGGACAATCTCTGCAAACTCAGATGTCAAAGTTGCCACAGGCTGTGGGCAGGAAATAAATTTGCTTGCTCCTTCTCAGGGCTGATGTGAATTTCATTTAAAGGGGAACTAAAATGATTTATTTTTAACTTCATTGCTGGGTTAACAGTTGGACTCTATGGTCTTAGATGTCTTTTCCAATTTAAATGGTTCCCTAACTCTATAATTTTCTGTATTTGAAGAAGGAATACGTTGCCCTTTTACCACTTAAAATGCTGCTCCTTTTGCATTTTGCTCTTTTTCAGTAATACAAATAATGGCATTAATTTAATTTTGTATTAATTTTCTCATGCATGTAATGAAATCCAGTTCCCTTGTTAATCCAGCAATCTAGGCAAACACAGTATAGGAGCATTACAGGAGAACACTTAATCCCCTCTCTTGTTTCTCTCTAATGTGCTTTTGACTTTTTTAAGGGTGAAATGAGAGTGTTTCTGTGCAGACAAGGCCAGGTATTGCCTTTCCACCTTTACTACCCAATTTAGGTTGGTAATGTGTTGTGATACACATCCAGCAGGTGTTGGTGGTTTCTGTCTGTACAATTTTGGTGTCTGGGAAACCAAGCCCCTGCAAAGAGGCTGGCACATGAGACCTCCACACTGGGGGAAGAAACTGCATCCAATTCCCAGAGAATTCTTGTTGCCTTGGGGTTGTGTTTTGTTTTGTTTTGTTTTTTTAAATTCCAAGTGTTTTTGCAAAAGACAAAGTGATGGTGGAGGTGATGTGACATCTCTGTCTCTGCAAAGACCGGTCTCCGAGTGCTGCTCCGAGGCTTCCCCCGGCAGCGTCTGCTTCCCAGAGCTTTGTGCTGTTTGATTTTGTTGGGCTAAACTCTGACAGAGGAGCTGTGAGCCCGGCGTGAATCCTCACCTAGACTTGGGTACTCAAATTGTAATTTAGACTTCAAAATTGAAGAGCATCCATGCTCCCATCTAATTTTAGATGTTAAACTTGCTCCCACCTGCTCTTTAAAACCAGTGGAGCTGTCTGAGTGGGCCTCTTCTCTGCTGACTCCAGAGCAAGCCTCAGGGTGGGCTGCTCCTTGCACCCCTGGAAGCAGGTGCCATGACCTCAGGCAGTAAAGCAGTGTATTTCAATCTCTTCAAAAAGTCTGCCAGCTCCCTAAAAGTGGGTGAAAGCAGACCATCTTCCTTTTTCCTTGTTTTTTTTTGCTAACTATGCCTGTGTATTTTCACTTATTGGTTCCCTCATTTGGCTTCAGTTCTGCTAGATGACTCATGTCAAAAGCTCACAAAGCCTGCAGTAAACAGCCTACTGTTCATCAGAGCAATTTGGGAACTCCTTCTGGGAATATGTTCTGGATTGTTCCTGTTCCAGCCCCGGGGGTGTTTCAGTACTGCTGCTTTCAAAATAATTGCAAATCCTTAGGTGCCCTATATTTTTGTTCCTCAGGTGTCTGAGTGTGACGTTTGGAAATGAATAACTACACCCCTTTCCTCCTGAAAGCAATTCCTGCCCCCTAAGTCCGGCATCCTCAGCAATGGAGGTGTCCATGGAATCATGGCGTGGTTTGGGCTGAAAGAGACCCCAAAGTCCACCTAGTCCCAACCTCCTGTGCTTTCAGCACTTATGTCAGGCAGGTAACTGGTCCAGCTGTCTGTCCTTCCTGAGGAACCCAAATGGAAACCATTGCCAGGCTGCAGAGGCAGCGCTTCCTGCACTGCTCCCAATGCCTCCCGGCTGCCTGTGGATGCCCCCTGCTCCTTCCAGCCCCTCGCCCTGTGCTGAAACAGCCCTGACTTTGGGCTATCAAACATGCATGGAAATGGTGCCAGGCACTGAGGGACCAGCGTTTCCCCATCTGGGTCATCAACCTCACAGCTGGGTCTGAGCTCCACTGAGCTGCTCATCAAACCCTTCCTTCGTGTTCCCACACGTGCAGCTCAGTCTGGGCTGGGGTTTACACAGCCCAGCATCAAACACTGCTCACAAAGCTGCTGGGAATTGTATTCTTTATTCCCTTATTAAATCCTCCCTGGTGGCCAGAAATGGGGGGGATTCCTGTTTTTACCCAGGGTCACCTCCTCTATGTGGCATCCATTTGAATGAATTTGCACAAGGTGCTCAGGAGACCTCTGAGAAGGCAAGAACTTGTTCAGGATGGAGCTTCAGAAGGAATCAGGACAACTTCCAAGCTGCTGCTCCCGTTTGCCTGGGCTCAGGGAGCAGCTCTAGCCACATGGGAAGGGCTGTTGGCTCTCTGGACTGGCTGTGACGCTGCAGTTGTGTAAGGCAGCAGCTGCATCAGATAGGCTCCTGCTCCCTTGGGCTCCATGCTCCGCAGCCAGCTCGCTCATCTGTGCCCCACTCGGGCCAGGGCTGTGCTGGGAAGGAGAAGGTAACCTGGGAAAGGAGAGGGAAAAGGTACTGCTGACCTGCAGCTGCTGGGGCTTCCCCCGCTGCTCCTGGATGTCTGCTGGGAGAAGAGCACTGCCATCAGTCTCTTCTTCTCAGCAGCATTTAAAAACTCAGAAGCTGGATGCTTTAGGAATGTTAAGTGACCGTTCAGCACTAGTTTTCATGTCACGACAATAAGATGCTTTTTTTCAGCTGAAAGAATCCCATTTTCCCCTTTTCCTGTTTGTTTCTCTGCAGCTCTTCCTCGTGCGAAATCCCCAAAGGACCCTTGAAGGGTTGTCAGGAGGTCTGGACACTGCTCCCCTTAGGGCCATTCCCCAGGCACTTTGGAAGAGGATGGAAAATTAGGAAGGAGCAGCAGGACCTGAGAAGGCCACGCTTTCTCAGGGTGCCAGGATGTCCCCAAGCCAGGCGCTGGGCTCGCGGCTCAGAGCAGCAGGAAGATGTCTGCAGGCAGCTGCTGCTGGGAGAAGGGCTCCTGCTGCACGTGCTCTGCTCCAGACATAAATCCCAGCTTTTCCTTAAACTCCAATCCCAAGTGCTGCCAGCACTCCATGCAGAGCCCTGCTCTGCAGTGCCACATCCTGCTCTGCAGTGCCACATCCTGCCCGTCCCCCTGGCCAGCTCTGAATGTGCAGGGCTATCACTGGGCCTCCGTCCCCCTCGTAGGGCACTCTGCTCTTTCCACAGGAATGAAGTTATTGATGGAAAAGGTCAGCTGCCAGTCATCTGCTATGGGGAAAACACTCATTTTGTAAACATTTTTAAGGGCCAGAGCAGTGGGTGCCTGCGAGGGCTGCTGTGCATCACTCATTGATCCTTGACATGTGACAGCGTGGCCAGTGGGGACCACCAGGGCCCTGATCAGGGATCCAGGAGGTCCTGGGAAGGCGCTGGGATGGGCTGGACAGACGGATTGCAGGAGACAGTTGGGTCTTTGCCTTTCTCAGATGCAGTAGCTCTGTCCTGGCCTGGTGCCTCCTGCAGGCACAGAACCACTGCAGAATTCCTCAATACCCGCTGTAGAATTCCTCAATAGCCACTGCAGAATTCCTCAATAGCTATTGCAGAATTCCTCAGTGTCCACTGCAGAATTCCTCAGTATCCCTGCACACTGGGGTCAGGATGGGGCTGCTGGGCAGGTCTGGGCAGTGCTGGCTCCTGGGGTCTCGGAGCAGAGGAGCCCCAGGAGAACACGTGCAGTCAGTCTGGCAATGTAGGACAGCCAGAAACAAAAGTGTTCTTTAAAATGATTAAACAAATCAGTGTCCTGAAATCATTGATGGCCTTCTGCAGTGGGTTCAGAGACAGCTTCCAGCTTGGGAAGTCCCCAAGTCCTGTGGCTGGGAAAGGCTGAAGTGGGACAGGCTGTGTCAGCCAGGCACGCCTCGCTCCTGTCCCTTTCCCTTGCTGGGGAAGAGGCCGATGGCCCAGCTGTCACCCCCCAGAATGAGGCGAACTCCTCAGTGTTTGCTGTCCTAAATCCACCTGCTCATCACATCCATGTGGCAGCAGAGTTTGGGATAACTGGGCATGGGGTGTTGGTTTTCCCCTTGAAGCCTTTTGCTTACAAACTCCCTTGTAAAAGGTCATTCATAGGAGGAAGGAGGGTTCACAACCACACTGACTCAGCTTTTGAATTCACTGAAATGCAGGTAAAGCTTTGGGAGCCCACAGTGAGTTGTGATGGGTTCATTTCATCTTGCTTTTTAATATTGACACCACTTCAAAACTGCCCAGTGCCTGCAGCTCAGCTTGTGTGAAGTCACATCCCTGTTGCAGCCCGTGGTTTTTCACCTCCAGGTACAAAGGGTGTCTTTTGGCAAAGAAGAGAGCAGGGAATAGTCCCTGCTCTGGTCCCTGCTCCCTGTAGTAGCATCCCTGCTTGGGAACACAACTGAGGACTGGACTGGTCCTGGGAACTGAGTCCTGGGCACATCTCCTTTAACTGCCCACTCCCAGTGCTCCAGTTCATTTGGATTATTTTCTGTTTCACAGGCTGCTCCAGAGCCGTGGGGCACCGTTTGTTACTCTCTCCTAATGCTGTCCAAGCTGTTATTTACAGAACAAGCACGGGGGTGGGTTTGCTCATGTGGTTATAAACTTTCCTTTCGGAGAGGAAATTCACAGGTGTTGAGTCAGCTGTTGCTCCCCCAGCCCCTCTCCCATGGGTTCACCCCCCTGCCACCGGCCAGGGATACTTTTCACTAGACCAAGCCCCATCCAGCCTGGCCTCGGACACTTGCAGGGATCCAGGGGCAGCTTCTCTGGGCACCCTGTGCCAGTCGCCAAAGAGAATTCTGAGTGCAATGCAAATCATAAATATGGCAAGCGGTGAAAGGCGTTGCAGCCCTCCAGGTAGGGAAGGGCTCTGCAGCCCTACCGCACAGCAACCCCGTTAGTCTGGGGTTTGCTCCTGGCTTCGGCTATTTCCAGCTCCCCGTTTTTGGCTGCCCCCACACCTCCCGCGTAGATGGGTTCCAAAGACAGGCGGTGTGTGCTCAGTGAACACGTTCTTAAAACTCCAGCCAGGGCATCTTGGTGGGTGTCTGTGAGCCCCCGCGGCGCTCACGTGTGCCAGGCGGGCAGTTTTCCTGCTGGAAATGCCCAGCAGTCACCAACACAATGCCAATCTGAATACAAACCTTTTCTAGGACTCCTGTTAAGTGCTGGCAAACAACAGAGCGGCTGCCAATTACTGCTATTGAAATTCACATTCGCGTTCCGTGCTGGAGCAATTTACTGTAGTTTTCTTTAAAAACTGTTTTTACTTTCTCAATAGAAAATTCCCCGAGGAAATCTCCCTGGTAACCAGAGATTATGTTAGGGGTCCTATGAAAATGTGCCGCTGGTTTTCATGGACTCTTGGAAGTGAAAATAACCTTACCAGTAAAAACTCCTGATCAGTCAATACCTTGCAAATGTTTCGGTCCAGGTGCTGAATTGAAGGGCCGTTTCGCTCTGAAAAGCGGGATTTTAAGGGTGGAACAGCGTGAAGAAATGACGTTGCTCTGACAGGCCAAAGGTACTGGTAAAAAGGATTGGAGAGGTTTAATTTGATGCGTAAACACCGATGGATTAAGAGGGAAATAACTTCTGGCTCACAGTCAAAAAAGACAGATCTCCAAGTACCACGATGAAGGCAGAATGGATGAGTTTGCAGGTTCCAATCCTGAAGGCAGTGTGAGCAAGGAATTTAAAAATGGGCTGATTTACACAGGGTGTGCTTTGTGCTGGGCGCCTGTTGGAAGCATCAGCTGCCCCTCTCCATCCCACACGGGAGGGTTTTGATCTCACCCTCATTTGTGGCACTGCCCTAAAATCCATCTGCAAGAGTTTTCCCTCCTTTAGGCTGCTTTAGGGCACGCAACTGGAATGGGAATGGGAAAGAGAAGCTGGTGGGCAGGTTCAGCACCACCACCTCCTCTCAGGTCTCCATGAGCTCCTTAATCCTACTCCTTCCTTTAGAACTGCCCTCTTGTTCTCCTGTTTATCCAGAGAGGTTGTTGGGGCTTTTTAACATCTTCCCTGCTGGGAATATAGACCTGGTAGCAGCAGTACCCAAAGGGGCTGTAAGGGAGCTGCAGAGGGGCTTTGGGCAAGAGCCTGGACTGCCAGGACAAGGGGGAATGGCTGCCCACTGCCAGAGGGCAGGGTTAGATGGGATACTGGGGAGAAATTCTTCCCTGGGAGGGTGCTGAGGCCCTGGCACAGGTTCCCAGAGGAGCTGTGGCTGCCCCTGGATCCCTGGAAGTGTCCAAGGCCAGGTTGGACATTGGGGCTTGGAACATCCTGGGATAATGGAAAGGGTAGAACTGGATGAGCTTTGAGTTCTCTTTCAAACAAAACCAGTTTGGGATTCTGTGATTAATGTCAAAGCTCCTTCCCCTGACAATGGCTCAGCTGCTGGGAGTTGTTACTTGGGAACATTTGGCTGTCAGGAATCTTGCCTCAGCTGCAAGTTACACAAAAGTGCTTCTTTGCACTTGCAGAACCACTTCCCGTCCTGACTGACAGGTGACTTTCTGCTTCCAGACTGCTGTGTTTTGGTGAGAAAAGAACTTCAAACACATGCGTTCCACGCGGCAACTGCTGGTTCCAAAGCACCCTGTCAGGACAACTGCCCCATTCCTTGCACGGAACTTGGGTGAATTTTGGGGGAGGATGAAGTTGGGCGTTTAGGTGTGAGTGTTTGGTCTTTGTTCTCCCTGAAACAGCCATAAAGAGAAGCTGAGAACCCAGCATGGGGGAGCAGAACCCTCCAAAGCTGTTGGCAGGTTGTTCGCTCAGCTCCAAATGCTGCTGGTCCATCACTCTGTGCTTTTGGCCCCTGCTTTCCAAACCCTGGGAGCAGGCAGGTTGGCAGGCAGGTGACTGAGCACCCCTCTGCACTGGTGCTGCGGGATGCTCTGGGGGATGGGGCTGTGCTGCTTGTGGGACTGAGGTCTGCCATCCCTGGGGCACTCAGTGGACTGGGGGTGTCCAGCCAGGAGCACAGAAATGCCCCAAACCAGTACAGCCTGAGCTGCAGGGGATAAACACTACACACACACACACAAAGAACTGATTTAAGCCTCACCACATGAGAAGTGCCATTTGCCACAGAGCAGAGCACAGCAGCTTGAGCCTCTCTGCTTAAAAATGGATGAAATGAGAATGCCTCTCTCATATGTTCTTTCAGTAAACTAACAACAAAAAAAAAGAAGATGCTGTGACAACAAGGCTTAAATCTACAGGTGCTGCTCAGGTCTTTTTTTTTTTGTTCTGGTTGGGGTTTTGGTTTTCTTTTTTCCCCTCCTGCTTGGTTCTTTTATCCAACAGTTGTCTGCAATCAATACTGTCAGTGGAACCTTTTTGGTTGGTCAGACCAGCTTTAAAAACAGCTTTGGGCTACAGCATCTTTTTAACCAGCCTGGGGTAGCTCTGGCTAGGGAGCCAGAGACCTCTGGTAGTGTGCCCCAGCAAGGAATGCTGGCTGGGGATTTACCAGAGAATAGCTGCCAGGGAAAATTTTCCTTCATTTCTCTGTCTTTTGCTGGCATCAGGGAAGAGCCAGGGCATCACCTCTGGTTTTTCCCTTGGGGCAGTTTGCTGTCAGGCTGAATCAGATTCAGGCCCTGTCTGCCTGCCTGCACAGGCGTCGTGCCCATCCTGGCCCCTTGTGCCTTGGCTCCTTGGTGTTGGAATGCAGAGGAGCAGCTCAGAGCAGTTTGTGCCATGCCTCGTTTGAGCAGGGGTGCTCAGGCCCATGTCACAGACCCATGGCATCCTTTCTGCCCAGCTCCACGTCACAGAACTACAGAATCGCTGAGGCTGAGCTCCGACAAAACTCTCGGGGGGCGCCCCTGAGGTGAACAAACAGAAAACTCTGTGGCATTTATCCTGTGCCAGGAGGCAGCAGGGCAGCCTTTCCTCTCTTGCTCTGCTCTCCCCACCAGCTTCTCCAGCCCTCTGTAGTGTGGCATTTACTGTAGGTAAACCACAGAAGCTCTTTAAAGTGTTCCATGCCTTGTTCCTTTGCTAGCACAAGGAACAGGCACTCCTGATGCCTCAGTTATTCCCCTTGATAGACCCTGGAGTGACCCAGCTCATTCCCTTGCCAAATTCCAGGCTGCCTCCTTTCCCTCCCTCCTTCCCCATCACTTCTACCTTGTATTTTCCCACACTCGGAATGATGGCTGGCACATGCAGTGAAATCAAGTTGGGCTACAGTGATTTGGAGTTGAAGGGCTTTTGGATGTCTGCCCCAATTGTTTTGTTTGTGAGGAGGGAACAAACCCCACCGCTCAAACATGGTGGTGGGAGCAAGGTCTGGTGTGCTGGCACAGCAGAGCTCCACAGAAGCAGCCCTGGACAGCAATCCATTACCCTGGATCCCAGGGATTTCTGCATTAATGGGCAGCACTGGAGCTGTGACTCACTGGACCACCACTACTGTTGTCTAAAAATATCTCAGGAGAACGTTTCAGATGGACATTGCAAGTGACTCACTCTTCCCAAGAGACGGGCTTCAGGAGAAGCTTGTGTACTGATGGAAATGACTCTCATCTCCAGGGCAGAGATTTTCAGGGAGCACACAGGCCTTGGTCATCCCACTGCATCCATCCCAGCTGCTCCAGGCTGGCTGTTACCCCAGGGCCTCTCTCCTAGAAGGATGAGAACATAACTGACATTGAAGGTGAAGGGATCAATAACCAGTAGGAAATCAAATACTGAGAACTGTGTGACTTAGGACCAATGAACATCGAACCAATTAATTTCTCCGGGTTTAGACTGTGTAAGCATGGGAAAGATCTAGTAAAAATCATGTGTAATGGAATGATTTTTCTCTGCACAACCCAGGCAATGTGCTGATTAAATGATTCCTGTTGCACATCCTGGCCAGAACAACATCCTGGCCAGAATAAAGTAATGCCTTGATTCTCTAACCCTCAAAAATGTTGTTGGAGAGTTTTTGGTTTTGCCGCAGTTTTGGTGACATCCTTGGAGCAGGGTCGTGAACAAACCTGGACGAGCAGAGGGATGTTCCTTGCAGGCCCAGCCTCTCCCACGGGCTTTTTCCTGAGGAGTTTCCAGCGCAGCTGATGCCTCTCAGTGTGGGCAGCTTGGAGATCCTGCTGCTCTCCAAGCAGGGAAGCTCCTAGGACACACTGTCCTGGATTTTGAGCTCTAGGAGCTCATGCTGCTGCCCAGCCATGTGGCCACCTCCACAGCCAAACGGGGGTTTAAAGTGGAGGTTCAAACCCTGTTTGTACTGATAAAAACCCAGTGTGTCCAGAGATCCCAAGGCAGACTCCTTCCCAGTGCAGAGAGGCTGTGGGTAAGTTGCTCAATTTCCCAAAGCTCTCCCACAGACTGTGAGGAGCAGCTTTGGAGGCAGGCAGGGAAATGCAGGCAGCCCCTTTCCTCCTGCTGCATTGCTGCCTCCTGCCCAGGAGCCCACCGCCTGAAAATCTGCACTTGGAGTGCTAAAATCTGATCTTGGAGTGTTAAAATCTGCTCTTGGAGTGTTAGCCACAGCTTTGGAAAGGGCAGTTTTCCTGTGCTCACAGGGACTTGTTGGAGCCTGGTGCTCAGCCTGGACAGTTCTGGAGCTCCAAGCGCGATTTATTGTGTTGTTTGGTCACTTTCTGACATTACTCTGCTCCTTTGAGATTACATTCCTTTTCAAAATAGCTCCAAAATGAAACACTGCTGTTTTCTATGAGTTTTTATTGTGGGTAGAAAAAGAATAGGATGGGTTGGGATCTCGCCTGAGGCAGTTTGTTAAGCACAAGGAGAAGGCTTATAAACAAAAGGACAGTGAGGGGCTGGAATAAGGCCTGGGGCAGATTTAAGAGCAAATCCCATTATTTTTTCCAAACATTAGGAGACCTTCTCCATCTCTACAGCTACTTGAAAGGAGGCTGTGGGTCCAGGTGAGGCTCAGCCTCTTTTCCTTGGTAACAAGTGGCAGGAAAAGAGGGAACGGCCTCCAGTTGTGTCAAGCCCTCGGACACCGCCTGGAGAGATCATTAGGGGAAAACGGGGGGCCAGCACTCACAAATATGGCAACGATGCAGCAGTCCCCTTACGTGGCTGGCTGGCCTGGAGCAGAGCTAGCAATGGATCCCTTCACTTATTTGGGCTGCTCCCCATGCTCCCAAGCAGCGGAAATGTCGTTTGTTCCTTGTGGCAGGGTATAAACATTCATCCTCTCCTTCCTGACCCTGTCGCTTTGATCCGTGTGCTTTTCCAGCCATGCCTACTGGCCATGGAAAAACACATCAGCCTGAGCTGATTTGTTTTTCCTTTACAAACAAGTGCATTTAGTCTTGGGAAGTGGGACAGGTAAGGGGGATCCTGGAGCTGCAGGACAAACAAGCACATCCATGACAAGGCTTCAGGCGTGCTGGTTATTGCAGGCAGTGGAGACTTCGGGTCATGGTACTTTTGCTTCTTAGAAAGATTTGCTGTTTCTTCTTTGGTGCCAAACAGGTTTTGCCACAAGGAAAACAAACCCTAAGGTGTATAATGACTCTGCCCTTTCTGAGGGCTGTTTTGCTTCAGCAGAGAAGATTAACAGGAAAAGAGAAACTTAGGAAATTTTATCAGCATAATTCCTGGGGCCAGCCTGTGAGTGAGCAGGGATCAGGTGCTCCTTTTCTGGATCCATTCTACCACTCCTAAGTGCTTATCCTCATCCCTTCCCACCCTCTAAAGCTTGTGGAACATGAGGAACGAGCCCTGCTTTGTGAATCTCACAGCCCTCAAGGCAGCCCCAGGATTTGGGGGGCTTGACTCATAATTTCTGCATAGCTGGGGCTGGCAGCTCAGCATTTAATAGCTATGTGCCTGGAGGAGTGACTATAAAAAGTCATGTTTAGATTTCTGCAGCATTCATCATTTATTTGAGAAAATACAGCAGCAACTGTGTAGGCAGACCCAAATATGGTAATTGCTCCATCTTCTCTATCCCAGACAAAGGAACGATCCAGGCTCCAACGCTGCCTTCTCACCCTGGCCCACACCTGACACCAGCCATACATCCATTCACTTTTAACTACTGAACTCATGGAAAAGCAGGCCCAGCAATTAGCAGTTTAATGCCTGGAGCTTGGGAATATTTTCTTGTTTTTGTTTTGGTTTGGTTTTCTTGTCTATGTAACTGGATCTCTTCAACTGAATTTAGCACACACGGGGTCAGTCCTCTCTGATTGAAAGCTGCGTTAATATTATTTAAGTTTGGAAATGACTGGAGGTAAATCAAATTTAGGTCATTTTGCTTCTGAATAAGAACTTGCATTGAGGGATTGAATGCATTTTAACTAATCCACTTAAAGTCAAGCAGTGACTTAATTTAGATTATTTTTCCCGAGCAAGTCTGCCTAGGTAAGACTTTGCACTGCTTTCCAACCCACCCTGCTTCACTCGGGTGGAGCAATGTACCACCAGCGAATTAAAGCCACGTACACAAATCACAGTGCTGGGTTCCAAAGTGTGAAATTAAATACCAAATATGTATTTGGGAGTATGAAGTCATGGTCTGGATGAGGTTTTATTTCTCTCCTTTCTAAACAGCCAGTAGAAATACAGCATTTGTCTATTTGGGGAAAAATACGGTACATAGGACAAGAATGTGAAGCAAGTCCAGAGACTGTCTTTGCTGTCCCTGAGGCAGTACACAGAGCAGCAGCTAGGTAAGGGTCCCCAGTGATTTCACCATCCCACCTTCCTTCAAAATACTTCTTTATCTGTTTGTTACAAAACACAGTGTCCTGATGAGTGTCAGCTTCTCGCTCGTGGTGTTTGCATGGCAGGCTGTTCCAGGTCACCCAGAAGAACTGGAGCTAATTTGTCACTGAAACAAACGAGAGCACAGGTGAGTGACGTGGCTGCCCCTTTTCTCGGTGGGGTTGCTCACCCAGGAGATGGTGAAAGTGTTGTCCTTCAGGTAAGCAGAAGTTTTGTCTAGTAGTGCAAGCAAGAGGGATCCTGGATGCTTAATTAGGAGTTCAGTTCACCACAAATTAATCCATTTCTCCCTCTTTGAAGTAGGGATTGACTGTGCTCTTTTCCACCACAGCTTCTCTACACGGAATCCCTTAGGCACAAAAAGCCCTCTGAGATCAAGTCCAACCATTCCCCCAGCCACTGCCAAGGCCACCACTAACCCATGTCCCCAAGTGCCACATCCACAGGGCTTTTAAATCCCTCCAGGAGTGAGGACTCTGACACTGTCTGGGGCAGCCTGTGCCAGGGCTGGACAGCCCCTTCCATGAAGATGTTTTTTTTTCCTAATACCTACCCTAAACCTCCCCTGGCAGCACTTGAGGCCATGTCCTCTCCTCAAGGCTTTCCTGGCAAGTGCCAGCCCCGGGCACCTCAGTGCCACAGCTCCTCGGGGCACAGCCCAGCTTGTGAGAGGTGCTACATGAAATGGGATTTAGGAGTAAGCCCGGGGCTCGTGTACTCCCCTGGCTGGCAGCAGACCTCTCTGTTTGGGCTGGATGTGCTGGCTGTGTGTTTCCTGTGGCCATGATAACGTGCCGGGCATTGGGAACGGCGTCGTCGGCCGGCTGGGAGCCAGCCTGGGATTATCAGCTCCTCACAGCTCTGCTGCCCTCTTCCCTGTGGCTAAGAGTGCCAGAGGCTTGTGCTGCATGCTGAAAATATGCTGGTAACAGGCACTCTTGAAAACAGAGCAGAACTTTTGCACTTGGATATTAATTTCTGAGAGACTTCGGAAATATAATTTAGTTTTATGATAGAGATTTGAAATAAATTTGGCTAAATTACAGACACATTTATGCCTGAAAACTGGTGTCAATCTAGTTAAACAAGATAGTAATATATGTCGGAGTGTGGGGTTACTGTAGTTGTTTTATGTAAGGTCAGGCCATGCCATTTCAGAAAGTGACAATGTTGCTCCAAACTGTCACCTTCTCACATCCGAAGCACATTCTGTGCCAGAAAGTGGGCAAAATTTTGGCTAAATTAGGTGTCATTGAGGAGACAGTAAGGAGTTTCTTTCTTTTTCTTTCTTTCTTTCTTTCTTTCTTTCTTTCTTTCTTTCTTTCTTTCTTTCTTTCTTTCTTTCTTTCTTTCNCTTCCTCTTCCTTCCTTCCTTCCTTCCTTCCTTCCTTCCTTCCTTCCTTCCTTCCTTCCTTCCTTCCTTCCTTCCTTCCTTCCTTCCTCCATGACGTGCCCAAACAGTGGCTGTGAGACCCTGGTATTTGCTGTGCCTGGAGTGCTGAAGGGCTCAGGGACCAGAAGCCATGGAGCTGCTCCACCAGCACTGTGCAAGAGCTCTCCCCCAGCAGTTCCCTCTCGCCACAGGGATGTTTTTGGGAAGCTGTGCTGCTTTGCATTACGCTGACGCCTCACTAGATGTCTCCAGGAGCAACCTGTGTGCTCTGAGATTCACTGCGTGATAAATCCGGGACTGGAATGGGGCTGGAAGTGAGTCCAAGCAGGAGCTGGCCTGTTTGCATGGTGTCACTGCCTCTTCTGGAAACGAGAGCCAAATCTACAGCACACTTTGTTGCTGAGAACTGATGACAAACTCTGTCACATAGCACGTTTATAGGCAGAGAAGTGAGGGCTACTGCTGGGCAGGGAGAAACATCCCAGTGAACTCTCTCTTGGTCTTCTACAAACCCAGGAAGGTTTCACTCACAGTTCAGTATGCCAGGAAAGCTTCCTACATAAACTATTCCTCCATCTTCTCCTATATCTGGAAATGAGGGACAAAACTGCTAAGCAATAAACCATATCTCTGCTCACAGGAAGGATGATCACAGCTTCCTTCCAGTGACTTTAATTAAGCTACTGTGGCTGGGCCAGTAAGTTCAACCCACTCAGCCAAGCAGCAGCATTTCTCCTCCTCGTAATTGTGAATTATCTCATGGAGCTGCAGCCCTGCACTCCGATTGCATCAGCTCGTGTGTGAAGTGCTGATGAGCTGGTTTCAGATAGGGACCTAGAGACAGTCCCAGGGATCTCAGGGATCTTCATACAGGTCCTTCCAGAGCGAGGGGAACAAACAGCTGGAGGCTCTTGCACCTCTCCTGCAGACCGTGTGCTCGTCTCCTGCTGGCAGTTGCCCTTTCCAGCCCTCTCTAAATCCAGGCACACTGCCGAGAAGGTGGAGGGGAAGGACGAGAGAAGATTTATCTGCTGTCTGAAGGGAAGTCACACAGAGTAGCTTAGGAGAGGCCAGTGGAATCGCCCCAGGGCAGCCACCTCTGCAGAGCTGAGGCGATGGAGACCCTGGAGGCAAGCGCTGCTCACGGGCTGGTGCTGCTCAGTCCCTAGGAGAGACCTGGGCTGGTCAGAGCGTGCCCCTGGCAAGCCCAAGGACATTCCCGAGCTGGGGGGCAGACCAGAGCACAGGGAGGAGGCAGGGCTGCCCTTCAGGGCTGGCAGGAACAAAGTGCTGCCGTGTTGGATGTGTCACCTTCGGGGCGGGCACAGCCTCTCCCCTAGGGTGTGCTTGCCATGGCATCCTCCAGAGCTGCCCAGTGGGATGGTGCTTTTGGGAGAACAGCATCCCTCACAGGCAGGCCGCTGGGGAGGGGTCCAGCAGTAAAGGGGAGCAGAAGCATTGCTGATGATCCAAGATTTATATTAGATTTCATGGTCTTTTTTTGTTTCCTCAGACTTTTACGAGATGTAAACTGTGAACTCTGGGTATACCAATGTTAGGATTCATTCTGACACTGCTATTTTCAATATTTACACAGTTACCCATCCTTCTTCTGCATTTCTGAATTTTTTTTGGCTTCGGGAACATCTTCTCTTGGCAAAGGGTCCTCCAGGGCAATTTCACTGCATGTAATAGGGTTTCATTTGCATTTGTTTTGAATTGTCTGCCCTTTAATTTTATTACATGTTGCTGTTTTCCAGTGCCATCAGGCAGGTAGAAGAGCTGCTCTTTCCTCTGGAGCAGTTGTTATTGCCCAGACTTATACCACCAGCCCGCCCTGTGCCCACAGAAGGGGAGGGCAGCACCAGAGGATGGCCCATAAGGGGACACAGAATCACTCTTTGTAAACCCGATCATTGATTTGAGAGCAAACAAGCTGCTGCTGAAAGAAAAAAAGGAGACTCATCCCGAGGCATTCAGCAATGAGCTATGCAAGGCACAGCCTCAAACCACAGGAAGCCCTGATATCCCATGAAGTAATAAATATTTTTCTATAAATACCAGCGTTTTTATTGCCTCTTTCATCCAGAAAGAAGTCTAGTTGGCTTTTGTGCACTGCATACTCAGTTTGGTAATTGCTTCTCCTCGCCACTGAAACACAAGAAATTCCCAAAGAGTCAGCAGTGGCAGAGGGTTAACTGCTGGGACAAGCAGCTCCAACAGGGGAGGGCTGTCCTGCTGCATCCTGCCTCTCTGGCTCTCAACCCAGTGGCCTCGGTAAGAGAAAACAGCACCCAAAAAGAGGGCTGCCGGAGAAAACACCTCCAAGCCTCAAAAAGGGAGAAATACACATACAAATAGAGTGTATATTGTTTCTTTAGTCTGTTTGCTCATCTGTGTATTTAATTGTGAATCAAGAAGGGAGGACATGGAAAGCTTTAGAAACATCTGTCTAGGAAAGGGTACAGACCAGAAAAGGAGTGAGGAAGCTGGATGCTGCTGACTTCCTTTAACCACCAAAGACCCCAGAATCCTCTGGCAGAAGGCAAGCCAGAAACCAACTCTGTCACAGCCCAGTTTGTTTTCCCAGAGAACTGAAACGTGAGAGTGTGTCCCCTCTGCTCCCTCCCATACAACAGGCCTCCCCGAAATCCTGAGCTCACCACAAAGTCTGTAAGTGCAAACACTTTTATTTAAGCTTTTCAGATAGAGGAGAGAGCTGCCAGCCTTCACGAGGAGGACACCCAGCTTTAACCAAGGCTGTGACCTTAAGGTGTTTTATCTAAGCAGATGCAAACTTATTTAAATGCTCTTAAATAAAATGGGAACGGGCGTGGCCTAAACTCCTATAAACTGTTTTTACATGAAAATCGCATCGGCTGGGCAGCCTTTTGAACCACCTTGAAACTGGAGCAGGGTGCGTGACTGAGAGCAGGAGGTTTGTCATGGCTGTGTGAGGCGCTGCCGGGAGCTGACCAAAAGCATCGCTCCTTCAGCTGCTGGCCACCAGCTAGCAGTGACATCCCGGGGTACACACGCTCCCTGGGCTCCCTCAGGGCACGGCTGGCTGGATTCGCTGAAACCAGCTCATTCCCCGCCTGGGAGCAGGGCACTCGGGCAGGCTTTCTGCTCGCTGAACAGGCAGGAAGGAGAGAGCAGTGGCAATCAGCAGCGTGGTTAATTGCATCCTCTCTGCGGCTTGCAGAGGATACGTGTGTGTGTGTGTGTGTGTGTGTGTGTGTGTGTGTGTGTGTGTGTGTCTAAACTTTGTGGGTTAAATAGCAGGCTTAAGCCAGCCTCTCTCACCTCACAGGAGAGGCAACTACACCGAGCCACCCTCACTGCTGCTTTTGACCTGGAACTGGAGCTGTGCTTGCCACAGCCCCGGCACTGAGCTGCTGGGAGAGAAGGAACAAGCAGCTAACGCATGCGGCAGCGCATGCCTGAGTGAGGGCACAGCTTTCTGTGCAGGCAGGCCCTGGCAGGGAGGGCACAGGAGCTGAGCTGCAAAGGTAGGGCCTTGGACTGGAACCCAAGGCAGGGAACTCTCCTGCTGCCCTCTGAGACCCAGCTGGAGTGCCACAGGTGGGTCTCCGCAGCGGTTCTGTGTGTGCGGAATGCAGCAGCAGTGAGACCTGGTGATTCTGCCACCCAGGTGCTCTCTGCTGGGCAGCGCTGCCCAGCCCCAGCCTCATGGTGCCCCTGTCCACGTTTGGCCAAGGCTCCAGGGCCACTCTCAAGTGCAGCCCTTCAAACAGGCTTGGGGTGCTGCCCACCAGCTGGGGATCACCCTCCCTGGCAGCTGGATTCTGCCCGGCCAATGTGCATCGATTGTGCTCTGCTTGAATCCCAAATATTTTTCTCCATAGTTGAAAGCTCTTTGTGAGCATAATCTGCAAGTCCAAACAGAAGAGAAATCTCTGGTCTGAAGTGCAGCACTTGGCGTGGCTTGCGGGAGAAAACGCCAAGTACGCGAGGGCTGTTTGCTCTCCTTACAACAGTCACAACTGCTCCTCAGCTCCACTAAGGCACATCTGGCTGTCATCTCTGCACATCTGTATCCTGTGATTTACACAGTTTTCTCCCAGGGCTTTATGTGGTTTTGCGCTGTGGAAAGAACAAAAGCGCATCTTTCTGCCCCTCTGAGAGCCAGCTCCGCGGGAGCCTTCTGAGGTTCCTCACAGAGCAAGGGGACCTCCTCCAGAGCCTCGTGGCCCTCCGCAGAGAACGCTCTGCGCGGCAGCGAGCATGGCAGGCAGCAGCAGAGGTGCCACTGAGCAAACTCTGTCACGCTCAGCAGCATGCTAGTCACGTCTGGTCTTTAGCAGGTGTTTTCTCGTGCAGAAGACTCCTGTAGAAGATAAATATAGAGTGTTTCTTTCAGAAGAGTAACATCCACCGCAATTCCCTTCCTTCTCTTTCCTCTGGCAGACGGAGCCACTCAAAGCCTGTTCCACCCACACACCTCTTTATCGGTGGGAGAGAAGAGGGAATTCTCCTGTCTTGTGCTCCCCAGAAATGGAGATGTTTCAGGAGCTAGTACTCACTACGCTAGTAAGGCAGTCGCTAACCTACCCTGTGATTCTGAGCGGGAAATTTACTCTTTGTAAGCTTCCCAGATAGTCCCAGTCTCCATTCCCAAGACAGTGAGCTCCCACCTGGTATTTACAAGCAGCCCTGCAATGGGACCAGAGGAGGCTTATGATGGAGGCATGAGTGGTGATTTTGAGTGACTCTCAGGGTCACATTTTCAAGAAGTTACATACTTCAAAGGGATGTTTAAATTTAAGGGGAGTACTTTGGGAGCACTGTCACAGTGCTTGGTCATGTCAGCAATGGGGCTTTCACCGCCAAGTCCCTCTCACCCCGAAGTGGGTTGACTGCTTTCCCATGGCATCAATCAGAGCCAGCAATGGGACAGTCAGGATCTCTTTCCTCAGCTGGAGTGACTTGCTGTAGTGTTTGACAGTGCTACAGGTTTCAGAGTTGTTTACCATGGGATAAAACCTGCCCTGCCAGGGGGAAGGGAGTGTATCCTACCCGGAAAAAACACAAACCAAAACAAAACGCTTCTTCCATAGTTACATCCTAGGCCAGTTGTCAACTCCATTTACTATCTGGGTGGGAGCTGGCTCTGCCTACCCCAGGCCAGCAGGGACAGCAGTTGTTGTTAAAGTCGTGTGTAGGAGCACTAGCAGTAAATGTGTAAGAGCATAGTTGGAAACCAACATCCTGGTCAAGTTCAGAACTGGCAGAAATCCTTTCAGGAGAGGGTGGGTGCACATAAATCTTTGCTGTCCCCATAATGAGACTGTTGAGAAAGGTTGGTAACTAACCACAAATACTGTCAATGATGTTTACTTTCATTTCAGTCTGTGTCCAGCGAGCCATGGCAGCTCTTGAGGACAGTCAGACCTTAGGAACAGAGGTATTCCTTCTGCTCTCCTGTTCATCTCAGCTGAAGGTGGCTCTCCAGCCAAAAAGATAGATCTGTCACGCAACTCAGGGCCCCTCCTGGATAATGGTGTGTCTGCACAAGTGTGGGCCCTGCAGAGGCAGCTGTTCCCTCGTGCTGGCACAGCACTCCGGGTTCAGCACGTAGGCGTTTGTGTCAATGTTCCAGTAGCAGTTATGACATTACACAGAAGGGTGAAGAAAGGTTCTGGCCGGCCAAGGTTCTCGAGCCCGGCAGCCCCAGCAGAGGAGGGCTGGAGTGGCTGTGCACGGGGTCCTGTGCCCGGGCAAGTGGCACAGCTCCCCAGAGGTGTGTGAGCCGGGGATCCAGGTTGCCCAGCCGAGTGATGGGAAGCAAGAGGGCTGGTCGCACAGGACCGGGCCGAAGGGCAGGTGGGGCAGGTGGCTGCTCACCCGGCAGAAAGGTCAGGGCAGACTGAGAGAAAGGGGGGAAAAATCCCCAACCACTCGCAGTGAGAAACCTGCCGGGTGTCTGAAAGGCGCACCGGTGAGGGGTCACTGGTACGCTGGGGCTTTTCTGGTGTCCAGCACTGCACGGGCGGTACAGGCCGTAGCCCAGACGATGATGCCCAGAGGTCCCGAGGTGCCGGGAGGTGAGATGGAGCGATGCCCAGCCAAGGCGGTGCCCAGCCAGCCCCCTCCTCGCCAGGAGCCGGCGGGCGGCGAGCGGCCGGCACCGTGCCGGGGCCGTGCCAGCTCCGCGTGCGGCCGAGGAGGGCCGAGC
>VXBQ01008651.1:18467-121918 GCA_013400175.1 Phainopepla nitens | reverse complement strand
GAGGCGCTCGGAAGCGGCTCGCGTTGTTGCCTGGCGGAGCCGTGAATATAAGTAGAATTTAGGCAAGGCTTATTTGCCTTTAAGGAAAGAAGAGCGTACGCCTCCGTGACTCGAATTTGCTTTTTAAATAAACAGATGTGTCTGAAGGGTTTCACGGTGTCCAGCATGGTGTGAGGAATGCTCTCATGTTCAGAGAAGAGCACAAACACTAGCTATGGCTTGAACGCAGGGTTTCTTGTGGAGTATAACGATGTTGGGATGAGTTTTCAAGATTTGGGACTTTTATACCTTCAATTTGATCGAATTGTCTTTTTTTTTTTTTTTTTTTTTTTTTTCCTTTTTTTTATTTTTTTNTTTTTTTTGGCACGTCTTCTAAAACTTACGCTTTTTCTCACAACCGTGATGATTTCTTCCAAGAAGTAAGGCCAGGAAAAACATGAGCATCATTGTGAGTAAACAGGAGTTTATGCATGTACTGAGGTATGTTCAAGTCTGCCAGTATGGAGGATGCAGATGTATGACACCAATATCCATCCTTCTTTAACATAAACTTTAAAGGCTGCTGGTGAGAAGGGCTGTGCTGCTGGGAGACCTTGCTCTCTTGCTCCTTCCCATTAGTGGGAAGATGATCTGTGTCCGGCGGAGCAGACTGGCTGCCTGCTGCTGCCTTTGCCACACAAAATAGGAATAGATGATGTGGCAAGGGTGATTTTCACACCTGTTTAAAAAGGGCACAGAGTGCGGCTCTCTCTCTGAAGTGCAGCGCTCATTCCTATCCCGCATTTTGGGGTCCCTGCCTATGCAGAAGGAGCTCCATCTGCTGTAAAGGCTGGTGCCACAGTTGCATTTGTGCTCTGCCTCAGCTGCCGAAATGTTCTCCAGCTGGTGCAGCAGACTTAAGTCAGGGCTCTGGCTGCTTTGTTTCAGTTTGGGAGCCTGTCTCACGTTGTGACCAGAGTTAGCTCAAAGTTAATCTGAGAGGTGATGAGTGGCGTTTGCTGCACAGAGCCGGCAGTGACAGGGAGAAGAATCGTGTCACAGGTGGAAATTTTCCACAGTGCTCGCTGCATCTGCTGGAGCTGCATGGGCTCAGAGCGGGCGAGCTCTCTGGGGAGCCTCAGATACAGCCCAGTGCTCTCCAGCGTTTGTGTTGTCCTCAGGAGGTGGAAAGGTGTATTTCTGTGTAGCTGCTTCAGTATTTTTCCCACATAAAAATGCAGCATTTAGGATCCAATACAAACTTTTGACTTGACTGCTGTGCTTTTCTGTCGAGTGGCACCTCTCTCCCCGCTGCCCTGGCAGGAGGCTCTGGGGGGTTTTCACTGTGTGCCGTTTGGAGTGCACGTGGCACATGCAGCTCCCAACATCCTTGGTGCCAGAGGGACCGGTGGCAGCATGAGGCTCGGCACAGCCTTCCCCGGAGTGCTGCAGTGACTGCTGCTCCGGGAGAGCCTTGGTGTGATCCAGCTCAGGAACCCTAGGCTTGAATCACCTCTTGGCATGATACAGACTCATTTTGAGTGCTGCAGGTTTCCTTTATCAGTCCCCTTCCCCTCAGGCACCTTTTCACCCGTGGATCCGGAGGAGCTGGGCTTTTCGGACGCACACTGCTGACCTGTGTGTGCTAGAGCCTCCTTGTGAGGTGTGTGTGCTGGCACGTCCCACAGGAAACAGGCTGGAGCCCTTCTGGAGAGACAGGTATCCACAGCGGTCTAGCTGATAACCCATCTGCAGCAGGCAGCTCTAGGGGCTAGGGCATGAGCTCTAGGTTTCTGCTCTAGTGGCTCCCCCTGCTTTTCTGAGGGCCTTAATCAAATCTCTCCATGTCTTGTTTGGCTGGGTCTCAAAAACACAAGGCGACTTTGTGAAGTGCGTTTGAGATCTCCTGATGCTAAATGGTGTGTAATAACAAAGTGTTAAAACATTGTACTGTTCTGTGAGGCTCATTCCAGTGATCTCTGTATTCCACAAGGGTCAAGCTTTTGGAAATAGATAGGGTGCTAAGAAGAAATCCAAGTTCACATGGTTTGTCTGGGTGGTGATCATACAGCTGGGGTGCCCCTCTCTCGCTTGCTGGCAGTGGAAGTCTGTGGTTATGCTCTGGCATTAAGGAGGTCACACTGGTAACTGAGAGGTGTAACTGAGACCAAACACAGCCCTGCAGACCCCAGATCCAGCTGCCAACTGCTGGCTGCCTGACTGCCACCTGCGCAGAGGTGGCACACAACAAAGTGTGAAGTTGGGTTTATTTTTTTTTCCCCTTCTTTATCCTCTCCATCAGTCTGACTCAAATTCTCTATTCTAAAGAGAGGGAGGAGTGGAGACTTCATTATATGAGACTGTCTTCTAAATTGTAATGATTCAGGTTTTTCAAGGGAGGCCTCTGAGTCAGGCCTTTTAGCAGTTTGCTGTCACGGACGGCAGAAATAGCAGGGGCATCAGTCAGTGGGATTTTTCTCTTCTTCTTTGTGCCTGTGTCTTTGGCAGGATGGTGAGGAAAAGCTGGGTCTGATTCTGCAGCCCTTACTCATGGGGATGGGCACATCCAAGCGCATGGAGTTGCCTGTGTGATTCAAATGTGCAAGATTCAGGTTTCTTTTAAGTCTTGTTTTAACTTGATGGTAGTGAAGCGTTCAGAATGATGGAGCAGGGCCTGCCAGATGCGTTTTGACTAGCTCTGAGACTTACCCTAGAAACGAAGCTCAGGCGGTTTTCACAGGACTGGTATTTGCCCCGGTGCTTGTGGGCTGTGGTGTGTTGAAAGCATCCATGTCATGAAAGCACACTCTCAGAAAGCCTCTGAGCAATCCTGGGTGGTGTGGTGAGAGATGGGGAGCAGAGATCCTGGGCACGTCCGCCTTCCACCCCTGTGCTGGTTGGAGGAGCTCGCAAGGCTGGAATGAGCCATGTAGGCTGTTTGCTCCTGACCGCTTTGTCACGGGCCCTGCCTCAAAGGGCTTTTCCTTACAGATCTCCTTACTGCCAAAATAACGCTGAAGAACCTTGGTGGGACAGATCCCAGTCCTCTAGCTGAGAGTTAAAGCGAAAACTCCCTGATTTCATTTGGATGTTTTGGTTTGTGCGAACCAAGAAACCCAAACCGAACTTTAGAGGTCATGCAATAAAAGCACAAAAGCAGTTGTTTTCCTCACCTCTTCAGCGGAGCGTAATCTTAGCTTCAGCATGAGTAATCCTAGCCCAGAAGTATTGCTATAATTGCTGGACCCCTGGATATGGGAATTTACCCTCACAAACTCGGGAGAGGCATCAGGCCAGAGCGTGGTATGTGACCTCTTTGGCAGGGAGCGTGTTTGGCCTTGCAGGAAATGACTTGTTCATTTATTTAGTACTTGTTCAAGGTCCTGCACTGACAGCTGACTGAGACCGAGCCCTTGTGTGGAGCAGCTTGGGGAGCAGCAGGGACGGGACACACGGCGCTGCTTGCAGGGGTGAGGGGACCTGCCCAGAGCCCTGCCTGGCTGGCAGCACCAGCTTCGAGTGCCAGCAGAGCAGGGCTTGCACACGTGGCTGTGGCTGAAGAGCTGCCTTCACAACTCCCACATCCCAGGATCTGTTTGCAGTCCACTTAATTAAAGTGTTGTGGGAGCGCCGGGCCGCGTGCCAGGCTGGCTGGCTCGCCAAGGCTGGGTGCCTGAGGTGGACTCTGGCACAGCACCTGGAACCACGGGGCCGTGGTGCTTGGGATGAGGATTTGGGATGCTCGGGATGAGGATGCTCAGGAACTCTGGCTCCAGTGGGGCGTGAGGACAGAGGGCTGCTGGCTGCCCCAGCTGCTCAGCAGCAGAGAGAACGCCAGGCTGGAAGAACTGCAGAAGGACTGATGTTCCTTTGGTGCCTGTCGAGGTGAGGTAGGCTTGTGCTGCACACCAGCCTGTGCTGATGGAGCTGTGCAGGCTCAGTCCTGCCCTGTCCATGGCTTGTGGCCGCTCCTGCCCTCATTGGTGCCTCCTGCCTGGGCTCTGGCATGGTGGTGGCCCTTAGCTGAGCCTTTCCAGCAGGCTAACCCATCAGAAAACTAGCCCAGGATAAATAAAGGAGGTTTACTGTCAAGTCAGCACACTGAAATGACTTGGTGAGGGGCATTAACAGGCCATGGCCGAACAGAGAGCCCTTGGGTGGTGGCTGTGGTCAGAACAGCAGAGCTTGTGAGGAGGTGGGCATGGCTGGTTGGTTCTGTCCCAGCCCTTTCCTAGTACTTCCTCCTGCTGCTAATCTTCAGTAGTCCATAACTGGAAAAGGCATGCTGATCACACTGTCCATTTTTGGTCAAAAAGACTTGGCTGAATCTGTCATATATCCATGTGGCAGGTATTTGTGCCTGCATCCTCTTGGGAGGATACGGACGTTAAAAAAAAACCTGTGCTGGTGTGGGACAGGGTCATGTAGGAGATCAGCATCCAGCCCTGCAGTTGAAAACTCCCCTCACCCTGGACCTGACCTGCTTCTAGGTGTTAGCCTGTCCCAGGGCACTTTACTCTGTTTTGTCTCTGTTCTTTAAATTGATGGCAACTCTCTGGTAGCTGTGAAGATCATGGAGCTTTTTCTGGTTTCTGTTCCCTTGGAGTGGTTTAAGTTACCCCTTCTGAATTTCCTGTCAACGAGCATAGAAAATTTAGTTTTCATAAAGCCTTCCCTAATATAAAACTTGAAGAAAACAGTCAGGTTTTGTGAAACCTGTGCTGAAAACTTCAGAATTTAGTGTTTTGGAATGAAAACCGCATGAGGTTCATAGGAGTGCAGGGTCTGGGGGATGCACTTCAGGATCCAGTGCAGCAGCTTCCGAAGCCGCAGGATTCTCCTGCTGGCACAGCAGCGGAGTTGTGCTGTGTGCTGGTGGGAGCTGCACTGTGCTGTGCTCTCTCTCCCACTGCCTTTCACAGCCCACAGCCAGGCAGCTGAGCTATGGCAGTGCAGTTTTTAAAAAAACTTGAAGGAGTTTAAAGTTTTTACTCTTTTTTTATAACCTTGCCTTCCTTGCCCTTCTCTAGAGCAGTCTTGAGGCTTGGGGCTCTGGAGAGCACTGGGGATGTTCAAAAGCTTTGTTCTGCTCTGGGTTTTGTCAGCAGGAGCCAAGTCAGAGTGATGCCAAGAGCCACCGGTAACCTCATCCTAATTTCTTTCCGCTGCTGTGGCTTTCTGGGCAACAGCGGTCGGGCATGCCCAGGTGTGGGCAGTGTGTTCCGGGTGCTCCCACGGTAATCATCCCTTCCTGTAGACATGCTCTCAGGAGAGTAGGGCTACACGGTGAGTAAATCCTTGTGGCTGCTCCACATTACTCACAGCAGCAGAGGGAAAGCCTTTGGAAACAAAGTGGTAAATGTGTGTAGTTTGCAGCTTGTGAATGGGTTCTTGGCTGACCCCAGAGGGATGCAGGTGTTCTGTCTCTCCTCCCTGCGGGATCCTTGCTGGACTGTCAGACTCCTGCAGCCCTGAGCAGCCTGTCCTTGTTACTTACTGCCAAGGGCATCTGGATGGGGAGTTTGCAGTGAGCTGGAGATCCCTGGGGGTCGGTTCCCCCTGTCCTGTCTCGCAGCAAGGTTCACGTTCCCTTTTCTTGCATCACCTCCCACAGAACGTCAGGCCCCCACAGCAGCCAGCAAAGGCATGTTCAGGTGAGACTGAGGCCCGGTTTTGTCAGCTTGGGATCCATAGCAGTGGAGCTGCTGGGACAGGGAGATGGCCATGGGATGAGCCCGCTGTGCCCAGGAATTTGGGAGGGCATTGAGGCCTCCATCGCTTTGGCCAGGAGACAGCTACATCAGAGGAGCAGCCGTACCTGTGTGAGACAGGAAGTAGGTGCAGTCCCTGTGTCCGGGCTGTTGCATGGCCGGATTTCAGCTTAATGCTCAGGTTTGAAAATAAAGTGGGTACAATCTCTAGATGCTAAGTTTTTCTTTAGGAGCAGGCTTAGAAGACTCTGGAAATAACAGGATTTCTCAGTGTGTTTGATTGTTGGAGGCAAAAAAAAGGGAAGGGAGTAGGACAGGATGTTGCATCCAGCAGAAAGGGCTGGACTCCAGGCCAGGTTAAAGACTGAAGCTTGATGTGAACTGGAGATGTTTAAGCTGGGTTTTTCTTGCTGTGTTTCTTTTTGGTTTGTTTGTTTGTGGGTTTTTGTTATTCTTTTTAAGCTTGGTGTTTTGGGTTTTTTTTTATTCCTGGGACTAGGAGCATTGTACCAAGGAATCCAGGGAAAGGTCCTGGGTCTTGTTCTTCTGGAGAAAGGGAGGCATTGAAGAGGAGTCCAGATGTGGTGTCCAGGGAGAAAGCTGTGTGAGACAGTACTTGCTGGGACTTTATTTGCCTTTTTTGGACTCTTTTGGCTGACATGGAATGTCATCTGCCTATAAGCCTTGCCTGTGGGAAGCAGATGGTCCCCAGGTCCTGTCTGGGACCTGGGAATAGCCTGGAGGAGAGGGGAGCAGGGTGTGTCTCCAGCTGTACCTCCTGCCCCACAGTGCCCTCTTGCTCAGCTCTGCCAGGCCAGGACACTGGTCTTGTGTCAATTTGTGTGAGTCTGTGTTGGGAAGGGGAAGTACCTTCCTTTGGTAGGGGAAAAACCCTCCTGGGCACAAAGGAGTGTCAGATAGGGTTTGGAGGCATGGATATGGCTGTTTTGGGACATTCCTGTGCTGAGCTGCTAGTGTGAAGTGGCTGGCCTGACCTCGCTGCCTCTCGGTCGATGGTGTGTGCAGAGCTTCTGGCCAGGGCTGGGTTTGTGTCCACAGGCAGTCAGGTCGGGGAGCAGGGCTTGACTTGCAGTGTGTGAAGTGCTGGGGGTCAGTTCAGGTGCTAACCAGGCCCTTCCTTGCTCTGGCCATTCCTCAGCTCCCAGTCGTGCTGGAGGAAATAGGGCAAGCAAGCGTGTCCTCAGACTGCAGGAGAGGGAAACTGAGGCACGAGAGAATTCGCGGGGTTCTCCAGGCACAGGAGTGACAGGTACCCAGGTGGAGCCTCAGTCCCCAGTGTGCTGCCCTGTCCCTGTGGATGGACCCTGGGAAGTGTCCCATGTCCCCGTGGTGGAGGACAGGGAGGAGAGGAGAAGGATGTGTTTGGGCAGTTTGGGGCAGTGCTGAGCCCCCAAAGGGAGCATTGGTGTGCCAGGGCTCATCCTCAATGTTTGCTCCAGCAGCAGGCATCACCTATCCAGTGAGAACTGCACACAGATTTTAATGGCTTGATTGGGAAGGAGCCTGCTGAAGTCCAGGAAAAGAATCTTTTTGATGTGCGAGCCAAAAACATGCTAATTGAGCTACAAACAACTGAAGGGTCTGCTATTAAAATCATTCTCATTCAGAGATAGACTCAACTGGTTTTTTTCCCTAAGATGGCTAGAACATCCTGTAACATAAAGCAGGAGGAGAAACGAGCCTTACATGGACATTCCATTTTCCTCTGAGAAGACCTCCTCTCCAATTCTCAGTGCACCTCCACATGGTGGTTCATTTGTATGTCGTGGAGAGGACAGGGCAGAAAGAAGCTCTTGTAAATGAGCATTACCTGCGCTGAGGCAGTGCAGCAGTTCATCTCAGGGGAGACTGGCCCGAGCCAGTGGCTGCATACACAGCTTGCTTGGTTGGCAGGCTTCATCAGCTGTGCTCACAGCAAGGTGCTGCTGGCTCTGCACTCCCACTGGGACAGCAGGGGCATGGCAGAGGAGGCAGGCAGCACTTAAAAACACCGTCAAGTTAGTTAACTTTGCTGCTAGCTGTTGACAGAGTGAAACAAATTGAGTTTCACGTTCTTTGGATTTGTTCTTGCACTAAATCAGAGGAGGCAGCCAATCAAACTTGTTCAGAAGTGGAGGAGTCGTCCAAAAAAGTAACCGAGTAATGTAAAAGCCCCTTGGGTGAAGAAATGATCCAAAGGGAGTTGCAGGGGTGCCTGTCTCCATAGCAGAAGTGCTCCAGCCCTCTGAGCATCTTTGTGGCCTCCTCTGGACTTGCTCCCACAGGGCCATCCATCCTTCTGGTGTTGGTGGACCTCTGGAGCTGGATTCCAGGTGGGGTCTCACCAGAGCACAGTAGTATTTTTAAAGCCTTGCTCATAGGGCTATTTTAAAAATCTCCCAAAAACCAAACCAGGCTTTTAGTTTCATTTTTTGAAAACCGTGTGCCGTCCAAGGGAAGCAGGAGCCCTCTTCCCCCACTCAGTGCCCCTCGGGTGCCCCCCGGGCGCGGGGCTGCGTGTGGGTGGCAGAGCTGCTCGGGAGAGGGGGGCCGAGGGCCCGGGGGCTCTGGGGCTGGCGTCTCAAATTGTTTGAATTGGCTGTGGTGGCACAGTGCCAGCTGACACCAGCTGAGAATCTGGACAGAACAACTTGTCCAAGGTCACCTCATGGGCTAAGAGCAGAGCAGTGAATTAAACTCGGGTCTGCAGTGTCTCACTTCAGGGTAAATAAAGAAGTGCTTACTGCTATTTGGAGGGTCTGCCTGCCTTAAAGCCTTATAAAGAAAGGACAGCATCGAACACTTGATTCTGGTATGATGTGGAGCACTATCCTTTTGTTCCAGGACCTCTGGTTAAAAATAGAAGGTTTTTTTCCCCCCCTCTATAGTATTATTTATTTCCTTGAAACACTTTGGAGCATTCCAGGCTGGCTTCATTTCTCAGGAGGGCAGGGGTGCTGCTCAGGGCTGGTACCTGTTGCCTTTGTGCCTGTTTCCTCCAGCATGTAGGGAACATTCCCCAGGTGGAAGAAGTAAGAGTGTGGGTACCAGTTTGGACAGGAATTGCATCCACATCATCTACTCTTAGGGACTTTTCAGGGATCTGCTAAGGAGCCTCTACAAGCTTCAGCCAAGCCTTAGCACAGATCTCCCTGGAAAGGCTTCGGCAGCCTTGTGCTCCTGGGCCACCCTGATAAGGACCAGTCCAAAATCTGCTGAAGCCAGGGGTGGTTTTTGATAGTTTTCTGTATTGATCTGTGGTGATTTATGAGGAGCTTCCTGGATGTGTCCAGAGAGACCTTTCTTTTTTCCTTTTTCCTTTTTTAAAAGTTTTTTTCAGTCACCATTGTGTTGGTTTGGGTATGGGAGAGAGAACAGGAGTTACGTTATAATTCAGGGTCTGCAGCAGAGGGGCACAAGGCTGAGCAGCTGCCTCTTGCTGGAGGGATCCCAGGGCTGATTCCCTCCCGTGGGACTGGGAAAAGGGACCTGGAGGCACAGAGGAGAGCGAGGTGAGCAGGACCTCCCTGCCCCGCGAGGCTCTGGCAGCGCTGGGGCTGGCACCCATGTGCTCAGTGATCCTGGGCTTCACAGCCACATCCAGCAGCAGGGAAGTGGATGTTGTGGGAGTGATCTGTTGCAGGACAAGACTTACTTTTTCCAGGTAGCCCAAGCTGGCAATTTTAACTGTAATATGCCTGGCTTTGGCTCTGTGATTCCCAGGCTGCTTGGCCACGTCCCTCTCTTCCCTGACTACCAGATTTATTTCTAGATATGTTTGCTTACTTCTAATAAATATAAGAAAAAGATGTCCTGAGGCTTCTGTATGTATATTTGTCTGTAATTAAGGTAGGATTAATCACTTAAAATTGTGTTTAAGGGCCTGTTATGAGATCAGCAGATAGGAGCATGGGATAAAATGCATAATGAATACATTACGTTATAAATAATGGACGCAGCCAGTGCACTGGCATCCCTGAAAGGTAATAGCTCTTTCAATATTTAATTAAGTGGGTACCTGAGGGACAACACTGTCTGTCACGAAGGCAATTTTCAGCCTGGCTTGGAGACACACCGATCAGTCTGAAGGAGGGCAGGAGCCCCTGTGCAGCGGGGTCACAGGGTAACAGAGGGCTGTGGAACCAGGCTTTCCATGAGGATGCTCCATGGGTGCTCCCTCCTGCTCTCAGAGTCCTTTTGCCTGTGGCTGAGTTGTGGCAGCTCCAGACCAGATCCATTTGCTGGCCAGTGGCAGGGAACAGGACCACAGGCACCCTGCAGCCTCCGGAGCACCTTGCTCTCCCGTGTTAATTCCAGCTGTTAGTTCCTGGGAACCAAGTTGCGTTAGTGTCAGGAACTCAGTTTCCTGGGGAGGAAGGCACAGCATCAGTTATAGGCCAATAGCTGCCCTTCAGCATGTTCTTAGCACTGACAAAAATCATCTCAGGGGTTTTCTGAGCAGACGCAGGAAAAAGGGAATTGCCACCACTCCCTCCTCCAGGCTTGGGTTCACACGTCTGTCCCTGGCTGCTCCTTTCTCAGTTCCCAGCTCTTCCACACTCCTGTCCCACTGCATTTTATCCCTGTCCCTTCACTCTCTCCATTGCAGCTCTGCACTGCCTGCTGAGAGCTGTCAGTGAATTTTCCCGAGTGTCATGTCAGGTTAGGAGTGCTTTTAGACTTGGTGCTGAGCAGTGGGGTTAAATACCAGAGCCAATGTCTTGTCTGGGGCCGAGACTGGTCTCTGTTCCCCAAGTGCCTTTCCAGCACTGTGGAAGCAGTAAATAACAGCGATTAAGCAAGTGCCAGTTACAGATTCATGTGGTGGTGTTGCAGGGAAAAAAGAGGAATCGAGATGTAAGGCAAAAGGACAGGAGAAATAGTCTTTTTAACTTGAAAAACATGTTTGTATTGAAATACGACACAAAAGCTCTCTTTTCCCTCATGCTTGTTTACTTTTTTGCAAGATGCAGTTTTTTCTTCATCTTTTGTGGAAAAAAGCATGAAAAAAATCTCTCTTTTGTGATGTTTTGCCTATCATCAGAGATACCAGAGTGGGAGCCAGGGCTTACGACAGTTCTCTTTTCCTTTCCTTTCCTTTCTTTCCTGGGAGGGGTGGTTTGTTTTTAGTGCTCCTTCCACTAGACCATGTTGCTCCAAGCCCTGTCCAGCCTGGCCTTGGACACCGACAGAAATTGTTCAGGCAAAGCTGCAAGGGTGTCACTTTTCGTATATTTTAGAATTTAACTGGGATAAAGCCATGGTTTCCCTTCCCTTTTGTTGTTTTGGTTTTTTTGTTTTATTTGTTTGTTTGTTTGAGTTTTTGTTTTGGTTTTTTTGAGAGGGTTTTTTTGTTTTGTTTTTATTTTGGTGGAAGAGCTGCTGTGTTTCTTTTCCCAGCACACTTTTTATGGGTTTCAGACTAGAATTAATTCTGCAGAATTATATTTAGCTAGAAGTGTAAAAGAGAGCAAACAAAAATATCTTATTCCACTAAAACATTTCACCTGACCCAAAACCGCTTTTCCTCCCACTATGTCATCTCAAAATTAGCAGAGAATTACATAAATGTGGGGGAAGGAGCAGTGACTGTTCAGCTCCCGAGCACAAATCCCCCAGTCAAACCCCCAGTATTCGCCCCTGTCATGAGGGCTTGAAATACAGTTTGGTTTTTAAAAGAGGAATGCCTTCTGCAGAGAGTTAGCTCTTTCTATAACACATTACCCAATCCTTCCGAGAAGCGAGGGTCTGTCTGGTAACAGCAAGGCTGTCAAGTGCTGCTTTTTCAGCCTTGTAAGGTCATGATTTCCAGGTTCAAGCAGCCACAGGATCTTGGAACAGTATAAAAAGTAGCACTGTTACTGATGGAGAGTCAGCTGGAGATAAATTCATTGCTGCTCTTTTTTTCCTCGCTGTCTACCATGAAGAAGGGAAGTCGTGCTGGATGGTTTTGATAGGGATGACCCACATGTGCAGCCACCTGTAGCACACCCTCACTGCTGTGATTCCTGCCTTCTGTGAGGAGGCTTTTCTAGTGAAATGTGGAAAAGGGAGTCAGCAGGGGGTCTGGATGTGCTTTAGGATTCCCTGGCATCTCTCACAGGGAGCAGGGATGGGGGCGAGGTGCATGGGAAGGAGCTTGGTCAGGGAGAGGAGCTGCCCCAGGGCTGTGTTGGAAAGGGGAAATTGCTCTCCATCTTCCTTTTCTGCCTCTGAAAATTTCCTCTCTGTTTATTTGGGGCAGGGGAGAAAGCACTGGGTAACGTGAAGGATGCTGCTTCACCTGCTCCTGCAGTTTTCCTCTAAGAGCAGGAGGAGGTAGGAGCAGAGTTTTCTGGTGTCAGGAGCCTGTCCCGTGCCTGGGACAGAGGGCAGAGGGGATGGGCAGCAGCTCTGCGGGCTGTGCCGGCGAGCTGTGATTTCGAGCTGTGGAAATCATGCCGGGCAGTGCACGGCTGCCAGGCACAGAGATCGAGTCAGCAGTGCCCGGGCTTTGCGCTGTGCCAGGTGAAATGCTAATGAGATGAGAGTGGCAGCAGGGAGCCAGATATCCCTGAGAAACCAGAGCAGGGAATGGGACTCACAGGACCCAGTGCTGTTGTACAGACCAGTGGGAAGCTGCTGCCCTGAGAATTACCTGAATTTGGGCAGGGACACAGAGGTATGCCCGTGGTAAAACTGGGCATTTAGAGAGGCATGAAAAGATTGCCAGGAGAAGAAAAACCCTATTTACTTTAGAGCAGATCTGAGTCACACAAGGCTGTGATAGGGAGAAGTGAAAAGTGGTATTTTTTACCAGGTGCAGAACTATTCCTTTTGCACTTAGGTGTAGATAAGAAGAAGGGAATAGTCAATTTAATGGTCAGGCTGCTATGAATACTAATGAAAGCACAGATGTGGGTGGTTGTAGTGATTGCAGAGGACTGGAGGCAGTCTGGCCCTTGATGGGCCACAGGTGTAAGCAATAAGGACAAGCCGGACAAAAGAAGGGGTCGGCTGATCCTGAGTCATTTGGGATCTGCCTGCTGAGCTGCGAAGATGTGCTAGAGTCAGTGGGAATCTGCTGGCCCCGCTGAGAGGAGGAAGGGCCAGGTGGCCAGGAGAGAGATAGGGAAGGTAAGGTGTTGAACGAAGGACAAACAGGGTGAGGTGGCCGTGTGAGGAAAAGGAAGGAGTTAGCTGGTCATGCAGAAAGAAGAAGAAAGAAATCAAAAGGCTGTGATGCTGCTTAGGTAAAGTTTAATTCTCTGAAGGCTGAGTAGTGATACCTAGGGAAAAGGGCTGAACAAAAGATGCTGCCTGTAGGAGAAAACAGAAGGTTGAGAGAAGCTGTCTGAACAAAGTTTAGTTCTCCAAAGTGTATTGTGTCCATCTTGACTATGATATATGCTATGACATACGTACCTTATGGTTGTGGGTAACCACGACACATAAGTTCTTGCACAAACTGGTAATGAACAATCAGGGAAGCTTGGAATGATCACGTATCCAGTAACAGTTTTTGGCACAAAGCAGAATTTTATCTTCACTGAAATAAGCTTAACCCAGCACTCTTTGGGATGTAGCAATCAAAGAGTTCTTGGGGAGTCTCTTCACCTCTTGCAGGGATACCTTTCCATCCCCTGGGCTTTGCTGTGTGAGGTGGTCCAGGCACTTCACCTGGTGCTGGATGAGCTATGAGTGCCTTTGTGCTGAGCACTGCCTGTCCTTCAAGTTTTCTTTGCTCTCAGGGTGGGAGCAGAGACAGGCCCCAGCAGAATGCATGTGGAAATTTCACTTCCAGAGGGTGGGCAGCTTTTCAGAGTTAAAATAAGCCAAAAGTCACATTTTGCTGTTGCCATGAGAGCTGTGGAGCTGTTGTTGGACCTTTGGAGCGTGCTCTGCCCTCCCGGCTCCAGCTGGGCTTTGTTGAGAGCAGTGCTGGGCTGGGAGGAGCAGAAGCTCTGTGGGGCCCTCAGCGGGCTCTGTGCTCCTTAGGAGGGAGCTGGGGAGCCTCCCTGTGGGAGCTGTGGGTGTGCCTGAGGTTTTGTGGTGGCTCTGGGGTTTTTTTTCTGGTGGTGGTCACATAGGAAATACGTGGGAGGGTGTGTGGCGGGGGGCTGTTGGTGTAGGGACCCTGCCCTGCTTGGCCATTGCCTGCAGCTTGGCTCTGGCCTCTGTGCCTCACTCGTGTGGTACAGGTATTATCAGCAGTGTGCTTTCCCTGCCCTTCTTCACCTTTCTGTGTAGGTCAGCATGCATGGAAATACAGCTTTGAAATCAGGTGTAAGGAGCAGACTCCTTGTCAAAACCAGGTGTGGAATTTCTGGGGCTTTTGTTATTTGGGATTTTTTTTTTTCCCCCTCGAGGATGCTCTATTTATGGTCCTTGCTGCTAATGATTTTGGAAGAAAAGCATCTCCCAAATCAGCCTAGGCAAAGGGCTAATCCATTTATGATGTACTTTTACAATCCCGAGCTCAGATCCTGTGGTGGCTGTCTGTGGCAGGCCTGATGGTGCAGGGGCTGCCTGGACCTGTCCCTGAGGGTCTGGGGCCAGCAGCCACAGGGACACGTGGGAGGGCAGCTGTGGAGCAGGGCTGCAGCTCATCCAGCTGAGTGCTGCCCTTCCACCAGGGCTCACCTGGTCTGTCCAGAGGCCACCACACCACTGCTCTCTGTCTCTTTGCTGGCTTGTGTGGAAGCTCATGCTTGTTCCAGCTTTTTTTCTTCCTCCAAAATATTTCCCTGTTGTTTTAACTGCAGGAACGTTTCAGGGAGACAGAGATAATTCAGCTGGTTGTGAAACCAACCCTCCAAAACCCAAAGCTACCACCGTGAAAACAATAGATAAAAGGGACAGACAAGAGAGGAGGAAGGGAAAGCATATTTCGGAAAAGCTGTGCTGTTTTTGGCTCCGGCCAGCAGTTTGCATAGAAAGTAGTTTATTGTCAGCAAGAGCTGTGGATACCTGCCAGCTCTCAGGGCCCTGCCTATGCAGCAGTGCTTTGTGCCAGGGGAAGGCAGTGGTGACAGAGCTCTCCCTTTGGCTGGGCCAGCGCCCTGCCCATCAGCTCTTCCCTGCTCCAGCAGGCTGCTCAAGAGCACCTTCCATCTTTGTTGCCTTTCTTCACCTCAGCACTGTTGAGCCAAACCCTCCACTGCAGTGGATGAGTTTCTTTTCTTCCAGCACTGGGTTTGGGTGCTCTTGTGTTGTTTGTTGCTTGGCCAGCTGGGCAAAGGCCTCCCTGTCCCGTGGGACCCCTATCTCCATGCCAGCCTGCTTTGTCCCCTTAGGAACTGGGTGTCTGCGCCGAGGTCTTGCTGCTGTTCCATCTTGTTGGGGGTTCCTGTGCCTTGCTGCTGAAAATAAATGTGCTTGTGAGATCAGAGTGTAGTTGGGGAACGTGGGGGCGTTGTTCAGCATTGTAAGGTGGTCTTCTTCGTGCTGGAAAGTGCAGCCAGGATGCATTTGGCTGTGTTTCTGCAGCACTGAAAGTTGTAAACTCCAGCCAGAGCCATCTGGAATAGCGTAAGCAGCTCCTGAGTTCCCACATGGAGATTTGGGTCACACACAGAGCATTTCCAGGAGTTCTGAGCCGTCCCAGGAGTTCTTTCCACTCCAGCTCATTTCCCTGCTCACAAGTGGAGCAGGTGAGCAATGTTGCTGGAGAGGCTGTGTCCAGCAGGCTGCCACCTCAGCCTGGCAGGGACAGGAGCTCCCAGGAAGCACACACTCGGGTGCTCCCTGCCTTATGGAAAGGGAGGTGGCCGCTGGAAACGCACTGTCTGCATTGTCTTAGTTCTCTTATGAAATGCAGAGCCGGCACAAAGACAGGGAAAAATGACTCATGAGCTTATTGTCCATGGGAATATCTCCGGGAGGAAGCACGAGTAAAACTCTCCAGAACCTGGGTTCCGAGTGTGTAATGTAAAACTGGTGCTGGGTAATTGGAACTGTGGAAAATACCTTGTGGCGATGTTCAGTGCTTGAAAAAATAATTTGCTCACTTTGAAATACGCTATGGTACAGAACTTTGGAAAAAGTCTTCATTATACCAGAGCTTTAGAGGATGTCACAGTATTATTTTAGTATAAAACCAGCAGCTAGGGCATTAATAAGAAACTGTTCCATCTGATTTGCCCAAAATGGCACTGTAACTGAGGTGGGATGTTTAGCAGTCTTTACCTCTGCTGAGAAAACGAAAAAAAAACTTTGTTGTGGTTCCCATTAAAAATCATCCAATCCTGAATAACTACAGTTGAAGAAAAAAAAAAAACCAAAAAAGAAAATTAGAAGTTTTCTACGTTTTCCTGCTTTTCCTTGGGAAGAAGAGTTTGGCCGTGCTGGTAGCCCTGCTGTGGGATGCTATGGCTGAGGTGATGTCTCTGGTGCTTGTTCCTCATATCAGCACCTAAAGCAGGGCAGGCCTTGAGCAGCCTCCACTGCACCACAGGGAGACTGGTGCCAGCATATTGGGAAACCGCAGTGACCCTCCTGTGTGTCACCAAGTGTCCTTGTTAGCAAGGTTAAAATCTCCATGTGTGCCTGGTTTCACAGGGAAATCCTTGGAAGAGCAAAGCTTTGAAAAAGGTTCATCTCTAAATTCTATTTTCTATTGCTCTGTCAAGTGAAATGTGTCTTAGAATGGAGATGCCCTGGGCAGGATTTTGGGGGTGGTGGGCTGCGAATTCTGCTGTGGGACAGCTGGCCCTGCTCACACCTGGAGGTGCCAGAGGAGAGCTTTTCCTGGTGTCATCATCTCATCGAGCTCGGCTGTGGACCAGGTCCACCACTATTTACCCTGATTTTTGTCATTGCTGGATGTAGCCTTTATAAACACTCCTATTGCCAAATTAAGCTTTTCCTCTTCCAAAGTCACCTTAGATGACTTTCTTCTTCTTTACCCCTCGCTTGCCATCTGAGAGAGGCAGAGGTTCTGCTGGAGCTCTGAGGCCTTGGAGTCCCTGTGTCCTCCCTCCCTTATATTATTGCTCCATGCAGTGACACAGAGAAGCCTTGCCTGCTTGGAGAAGGGTTCCTCTTGCTTCCTTTGCAAGCAGCTTGTATGTGGAACTGAAACTGCTTTGCTCAGGATACCAGAGCATGTGTTGTTATGGGAGATCCTTGATGCTGCATTACAACTTGTGCTTCTTCTTGGAAATGCAGTCCACTTCCATCAGCTTAATCTTGCTGGTGCTCACAAACTAAACTGACAGCAAATTCTGTTCTCCAGCATTTGTAAAGCACTGAAAGGACAAAGTGCTTGAAGCTTCAAATGATGGCATTTGGTTTACATAGGTAAATGGGGTTTTTTTGCTCAGAAAACAGAGGTGCTTCAGGCTGCCTGTGCAGCTGCGGCTCTTCTGCCAAATGTGCCCAGATGACTCCTGTGTATCCTGGTCCCAGTTACTGCTGGTGGCCTGGGATGCAGATTCCCAGGCAGCCCTTCCCAAACATTCTCTCCTTGCTGCTAGCGTGACATGGAATGACCTGAGCAGAGCATGATCTGGGCAAGGCAGACAAGTCTCAGGTTGGGCAGCTCTCTCAACTGGATGTGCCAGGGAACCTGACAAAAGGATTGAGACCTGCAGAGAACCTTTTCCTTTGTCCTTAATCACCCTCTGAGGCATTGGCCCAAGATTTGAATCTCTATCCCACTGGTTTTTTTGCCTGTGATGTGTTTCCAAAGTAGTGGACAAAACTGGGAATAATTCAGAAGTCCTTGTGAGAGAGTCCATGTTCTGCTTGGTGGGAGGAAATCCCTCTCTAATGCTGTTTGTTACTGGAGGGCTGCAAGGTCTTCATTGCAAGAGGGCTGATTTGGTGTGTGGGTACCTTCTGGCTTAAAAAAATAAAATTGGGTTTTTTTTTTTTCTTCCTCCACTGAATCTGAGCCAGTGTAGGAGGCATAGAACTGACACATGAGTATGTGTGTCCAGCTGATTAGGCAGACCTGGCATGTCCAGAGCTGACCAGCCTTGTGCCAGGAATATTGTGGAACTCAGCCAGCTGTCTTTGTTGACATTGCTAAAACAGAGCTTCACTTAGCAGCACCAAGGCAAAGCTGAAGGGGAGAGCAGAGCAAGGGTTGAGTCAAAGGTAGCGAGACAAAGTAATGCCCCTCATATTTGTGGATATTTCTTGTTGCTGGAAGCATGGAGGTGTGGAAATGAGTCAGAGGCATGCTCTGGCTACAATCAGATGACGCTGGGTGGGAAAACAGATATGCTCTTCTAGGATGAACTTCAGAAGCTGTGGAGGAATGCATGTGGCTCCCGTGGGATGGGAGCTGCTGGCAGTGTCCTGTTCTGGTGGGCTTAGAAACACTGGCCTTTTAAACCCAAGGGCCCATGAGATTTTTGAAATGCAAATGTTTTGGCCGCTTCAGGGGCTCAGGAGCGGAATCAGGAGTTGCCTTTACTCATGTATCTGCTGCTCTTTCCCTCCAGGTTACGATGCCCTGAGCTATTCTGTGGAAAATAGTGACAAGTGGGGTGGGCGACAGCTCCTGCAAGCACGTGAGCAGAATGTGACTGATGTCCCAGAGGACGGGGGGCGGCTCTACGTCAGAAACTGCACTGAACCAGGTAGGAAGGAAAGTTGTCTCCAGCTCCTCGGTCCTGCAGTTGGCTTCCTCACATCTGTACTGCCAAGACTTACTTATTTTTAAGTCCATAAATGCTGCTTTTCACAGCAGAGCTTGGATATAATTTCCTCAAGTTTTGGGGAGAGGAGGGGAAGGGTTTTTCTCTGTTCTTCAGGACTAATGTAGGTTACATGCCCCAGGAGAAATTCTAACAAATACAGTTCTTGCTGCACTTCTCTGCCTATAATTTTTCCTCTGCTATAATCCTTAATAGCATTTTTGGACAGATGGATGATTATGGTCTCTTTTAGACAGCAAAAACTGGTACAAAAATTCTTCTTACTCAATTTTCACTTGTTTGCATAACTCTGGCACAGTGCAGACCCGGTCTCACAGCAGCGCTGGCAGTAATGTTTTCTCCCACTGTGCTCAGTACCTCAGCACCTGCTGTCTCACCATTGCAGCTGTTCCTGCTGCCCTCACCAAATAGAGTGGTCTGTAGGAAGCATGGGGGATTTTATTTGTGGTGTGTGGGTTTTTCCCCCCTCCCCCATTTGCTTCAGAAAGTAAAGCAATAACTATTGAGTATCTTGTGTTTTATCAGGAGAGAGAAAGCAGAAATACCTAGAATATGTGAAGTTATGGTTTCTTCTTGAAATTGTCGTGATGTGACATTCCATACTAGAAACTGATGCAAAGTACTGCAGAAAGGAAGTGAGAATGAAAATCTGAGTGTGGTTTTGCTGATTTTGTTTGGGTTTGTCATAGTGTAAATGTAAATAACGTTAGTGTTGGTGTTAGGTCGGGTGGCAGTCAGAAGCATTGGGGAGTGGGACACTCCCAAATTGCAGTGTCTGTGAAAGTTACCTGATGAGCTCAGTGGGCTGAGGATGGCCTGCAGGATGCATCAGTTGTGCTGCTCAGCAAACAAGTGAGCAAAGGAGCTGACAGCAGGCAGGGGAACATCAACGTGTTGTGGGTGAGAGCAGTGCTGCCCGTGGTCCTGCAGCAGGAAAGCAAAGTGGCATTAGCTGTGCTTTTGTGTTTGAAAGCGTGCCAGGAGTGGGGTGGCTCACGCCTGGTGCAGAACTGACAGCAGGAGCTGTGGCCGTCAGGCAGAGCTGATGGAAGGCTCCATCCCAGGGCAGCACAGTCCTTCCCTTGGCCGTGCTGCTGCTGGGTCAGGCCCCAGATGGTGGCACAGCAGTCGGGGTTTCACCAAGCATGGCTGCCTCTGCCTTCTCCCAAGGCTGCTCAGGGAAACTGGGGCAATTTGTGGTGCTGCTGAGCATAATGCACGAGTGCTGCATAACCAAAGCCTAGGGGCCTGTTGTGACCTGGGAATCAGCAGGGCTCCAGCATCCCCACAGCACCACGTGTGTTGGCCTTCGGGAGCTCCTCCTTCCCTCGGGCAGGCACGGGGAGGGAAAGGCTGCCTGAAAAGAGTTTTTTTTCCCTGCTCACTTCCCAAGTGAACCTGTATAAACACCTTGCAGCTAGGCAGAAGTAGGTTGTTTAAGAAAGCAGTTTTACCTCCTCTGCTGGAGGAGGGAAGTGGAATGCCTCCTGTTCAAATGTGTTGTGGTTTTTTGCAGTGCTTGGCTTCTGTGCTGCGTTGGCGATAAACACACCTTGATGTGCTAAAGGGGAGATCTGTGTTCTTTAGCTGCTCAGGTGATGGCAGGCTCATTTGAATGCCTGCCATGACATTTGCCAACTGCTACTTTCATTTCCTAGTGGTTTATCCAGTGGCCTATCTAGTATAATTTCATTATCAGAACTGCTCCAGATAGTGGAGGTTTTGCTCTCTTATCCTCTGCAAAAGAAGCTGTAGAAATATTAAAGGGGTGAAATTGACTGAATCCAGCCTAAAGACCATTTTTTGCCCTTTTTCTGAGAAATGCTCCTTGTGGGCTCTGGCCTGGTCCTGTGGCTGGTTGTGGCTGTGTTGAGTGCCTATGGAAGCAAAACCACAGAACAGCCTGCTGTCTTCTCTGAGGAACCTCTCGTCTTTTGTTGCCTGTCCCCTGAGTGTCCAGCCCTGCAGTCCAAGCTGCTTGTCCCCTCCCTCTTGGATCCTGGTGGCTTCTCATGGCAGTGTCTGTTGTCAGACAACAGATGCTCTTCTGGCCTCTCCAACCCATCCCTTTGTCCTCGTGGTATCCATATGAAAGTGTATGGAAGTACAGATGGACAAAAAAAGTTGGATAGTTTATTCACAGAAGTAGTGATACTGTTGAAATGAAACACTTGTGATTCTGGGCCATGTTTGATAGTTTAAACTCATGCTAAAAGATACTGAAGAAAGAGTGAGAATTACTTGTGTCAATTCAGGCAAAGTTCACTCACCCAGTCCTAATCAGAAATGTGATTCACCCACTGGAAGCCAAGAAAAAGGATTAAGCTGGTTTAATGTTGAGCTTTGGGTCAGGTCCCTGTGCTACCACATTCAGAATTCAGATTGCACTGGAGGAACTCCAAAGCTTGCTCTTATTTCAGGCAGGGTTTATCAGCTGCCAGAAGGTGACGGCTCTGGGGCTGTGTCAGGATGGGATGTCGCGTGTCTGGAGGCCCAGGTTGGAGGAGGTGGCCGAGGTCCCTGTGCCAGCCCTCCTTAGTGCCCGCGTTAGTCCTCACCAGACTGACATATGCTTCTTCTGACGAGCTGTCATCACCTCCTTCCTCCCCTGCCTCAGAAAGGCTGAAAATAAAGTAACAGCCCTGCGTAAGTATGCTGTTTTAAAGTCATTATCAGTAATAGCAGGAAATACTAGATTGCTGCAGGAACAAAAGGATCTCCCTGTATTCATTTAGATCCTCAGACATAAAAGTGCCTAAATTAAACAGCCAAAGAAGTTTTTGTGCAATTATTTTTTATATTTCCTCATCTTATTTCAAAAGCAACTTTCTCCTTTATCAGTGTTTCTCCGGTGAGTCACAGCTCATGGTACTGTAATTTGTGGTGCTTGGCTGTGGAGCAGGTGACCCTTGCAGGCCTCTTGCTTGTGGCCATGTCTTCAGAGCCCCTTTGGCACCAAACTACAAACCCGAGCCCACAACCCCAAACACTTCAGGTGGACCTGAGCTTTCTGATCTTTCCTTTATGCACATGCTGGGCTTTATGTGGTCTGAGTTTTGCTGGGTTGTCATGCCCAGAATGAAGTCCAGAGGACTGCAGAGTTTAGAAAGGCCTTCTTCCCAAGCATGCTGTGTAAAAGTGATTTTGTGTTTTGTTTTCTTTTTCTTCCCTTTTTTTTTTCCTTTTCCACTTTGAAGTTCAATCCAACTGAAAAACAAAGTCGCCTTCCTTCAAGCAAAATTAATTTTATCCTAACAAAGTTAAAAGTAAAAAAATTTGTTCCTGCCTTGCAAGTTGCCAAACTTTGCTTTCACTTGGGGGAACATTAGAAAAATAAATTGCTGTGAGTTCAGTAACAAAATGTCCTCAAGGAATAGCATAAAAAGATGTTCTTCTCTCACTGAGCTATACGTTTGGTGAATTTGACAGAAATTTGCTTGAACTTCTGCTTCCACACTCTGCTTCTGTTTGTCAACTTCAGACCTAAAGCGTCAGAAAGCCAGAATGTTGGGGTTAAAACCTCAGAAATAAAACCAAAAACGTGTTTATTTCTTCTGAGTTCTTGTGCTGGCAGGGAGCTGGGTTCTCTCTTGCTGCAGCCAGGAAGGAGAGATGTTCTCCTTGTGGGGACAGGAGCTGAGTTTGGTGCTGACGCGTGGTCTCGGGGAGCCCGGGGCTGGTGCCTGAGTTGTGTCCTCACTGGGTTTGGCTGTGTCCCAACAGCTGCACCTCTGGCTGAGGAGAATGTGCAGGGCAGCTGAGGGCTCTGGAGCTCTCCTGGCAGAGCCTGTGGCTTCCTTTGCTAGAAACACCTGCAGATATTTTCCTTTTCCATGCTGCGCTCTGGACTTGCTCAGGGTTTGACTTCTGGGCTGGGCTTTTTTGTGGGACTGCTGGATTGTAGCATCTCTTAGCAGTAAGAGGTGGTTGCAGGTATTTTCTCTAGGATTCTTCAGCCATCCAAGGGGGCAACAACCCAAGTGTGGCTGAGTTGTGCTGCTGTGCAGGGGAGCAGGTGCCTTAGCACCGTTGCTCTGAGGCAGGACCTGCAGGGCTGTACCTGCACAGTGTGCCAAAGGGGAAGCTCAGAACAGCTGCTTTTGGCTGGATACTTGAAACTCTGAACTGATCACCAAAACCATGCAGTTCCCTGTAAAACAGGGCCCTCTGGGCATACACAGTAGGCCAAGTGGTGTTCTTTTTGCCAAAATTTTGCTAGGGTTCCCATATGATTATGTGTGCAACTCCAAGAGCCAGAGCTTCGGGGAGAAAATTAACACTAAGCTTGGTGATTAAAATCAAGAGGTGGCAGTTTACCCAGTTCATCCTCAGTGTGTTCTGTTGCATCGATGAAACAAAAGGAGAAAACAAGCCCCAGATTCCAAAGCCAGCATTATCCCTACAATGTGCAGGCTGAGGAGAGGTGGTAAGCTCCAGAGTGTCCTCCTCAGAAAGCTGCTGCCGGTTCTTCCAGAATACTGGAAGAATAACTGCACATGTATCAAACAGCTGTAATTAAAACTACTTCTTGTTCTGACAGAAAAGAACTTGGCTCAGTCTTCAGTGCCGCAGCACAGCCAGGACGTGCACCTGTAGTGTGGGCAGATCTCTCAGACTGGGACTCGTTTGCTCCATGGTGATGCTTGTGATGAACCTGTTCCTGTTTAAATTGTTGTTTCTGGTGGGAAGCGCCGTGCTGTCACGGGCTGGCTGTGCAGGGAGGGCTCGCAGAGCGCTGGGGGAAAATCCCTGGGACACGCTGTGCAGGGAGTGAGGAACACCAAAGGTTAATTGCCTGTTGCTACCCAAGAATCATGTCTATAGTCTTGAGAAACGGTGGCAAGGGGGAGGAAGAAAGGAATATTCCTTGTAGGGAACAAGGAACGCAACCTGTACCCTTGCTGCTGCCAAAGGCAGGGGAGGAAGATGTTTGAGAATCTGTCAGAAGTGCAGCCTCATCTGCATGGTAGCTCTCCAGTGGTGGAGTGGGGAAGCCCTATGACTTTTTTATGATTATTTTTTCCACTCTGGAATAACTTAGAAATGCCCAGAAATTTTCTTGGTTTTTGGATTTATTTTGGCTTTTGTCCTTCGTTACTCTTTTGTTTGCTCTTTGTATCTAGAGGAGTGAGGCTTGCTTCCTTGACCTTTTAGCAAGCTTGGGTTACTCCTTTGGTTATTGTGTGTTGTGGAAAAGGCAGCAGAGAGGCTTAAAATACTTAAAAGGTACCCTTGCTTCCAAATCTTTAAATGCCTTTGCATTTAAAAGGTGTTAAGCAACAAAGCATGACTTCAGATGTGAATAAATATCACATTGTACCTCTCTGAACTGGGTTTTACTTTTTTACTTCTCTGACACTTGAGGATGCTAGGCTGCTGCTGTGCATCACTCTGGTAATCTGAGAAGTCTTCCATGAAGCCTGTGACCTGAATTTCTAAGGAGGCAGTGAAAAAAAAAAAAAAAGTTGTCCAGTCAGACTTGCTCTTTTCTCTGGGAAGAAAACGCGCTTGGATTTTCACATGCTGAGCGTGGAGAGCAGTGGCAGTGGAGGGTTTTGGGCTGGCAGCTGGGAGGAGTCAGTGTGGTGCCCTTGTTTGGTGGCTCTGGCTGCCTCGGGACATTGCTGAGGTGCAGATGGCTGCTCACAGCTGCAATAACATCACAGTTATTGTGTACCCGACGTAGATGTTCTAGACTGGCCAGACACCAGAATAGTTTCTCTTTTTTTGCACACCTGAATTATTTGCCTGGTGTGGTAAGTGCAAATTGTCCACTTAGCATTTAAAAATATATTGCTGCATTTTTGTAAAATGTCCTAATTCTCCACAGGAAAATCAGTGCTGCTGTAAATTTTTGGTTGTTTAAATTTTAGACTTGCAGTACCAAGAAATTTGGGAATGAAGTAATTTGCCTCAGTCCCTGTTGACCCCAGGCCATGTGAAATGTGTGACTTGTTTTTGTTGGGGCAGAGTATGAGGTTCCTGATCAGATCACATGAACTAGTGTCTTTCCTAAGCTATTTGAAAGTTTCTCTGTGATGCTAGAAGGGTAGAGGGAGTAAGCTTGATAATGAAGGAAATCAGAGCAAGTGGTTATCAGCACATGCTTTAAATTTTGGTGTGTCTGTAGTATTTCACAGATTGAATATGAGTGTGTAAACAGGGGCCTTAAGCATTAATTTAAGTTTCAGGACTGAAAGCTGATGTAGCCCTAAGATCCAGGACAAATCTTTCTTCGAGTTCTGTTTTAAATTTGGTATTTTGGAGCTATTACTGCAAAGGAAGAAAAATAACATCTGGCCCCATGTTGCAAGCTGGATTTTTGTTGCTTGTTTTTCGGTTCTTGCCAGTAGTTAGTAGTTAAAAATCAAAAGGTCCAGATTTTCCACGAGTGTAAATTGTTACTGGCTTCATTGACTTCATTGCATTTACACGAGATTTAAATGACCAAGAATCAAATACAACATCCCAAGTCAGGTTTTAATGCAGTCAGGATGGAGTTTTTTATCATCTGCCATCTGCATTTTAAGCAATGCTTAATTGTATAGTTTTTAAATACAGACACGTATGTAAATTCACTTAGGCATGTGCAGAATAATGGTTTCGTATATTAATGCTGAAGCTGTTTGATTTAGTGTGCAGCAATGAGTAAAATAAAAATGTTTAATTAAAATGCCCTTCTTTGTGGACTGCATTAAAAAAAATTCCCAGATTAGATATTGGTTGCCCATATGTGCAAGTCCTCTGTCACTTCCCTGCTGTTCTTGTTAGGAAATGGAGAGGTGAGTGATTTTTCTTTCCCAAAGATCCCAAGATGCCTGGTGCTGGCAGCAGAGTGGAGAGCTCCTGCTTTGGCCCGGGCTCTTCAGGGGCTCTCCTGTTGGGATCAAAGTCTTCTGTGCAGGGTGTGATGAAACTACACAGAAAGAGGGCTCACCCCTCCAATGCAGAGCTGCCTGAGACAGCAGGCCATGCTCCAGGCAGATGGGAGGATAACAGAACAGGATGCCAGCTGCATGGAGTGTTCGAACCCCGTGGTCACCAGCATGGAGAGCTGTGCAGAGCTCCCTGTATGCTCATCCACTGATACTGGCAGATTTTCAGCTTTGGTTTCATTTCCATGCTGAATTTTGGGATTTTAGGATATGATCAGATACTCTAAAATTTCGGGATAGGGTCAAATATCTTTTAAAAGGTTTTTATGCTGGTGCTTTGGAGAAAAAAGTACTGATTGTGGGGCGGCAGCTGCCTCAGTGCTTCCTGAGCTGTCTAACAGCTTCTCTCTCAGAAGGAACTACTGCCCCCCACCTCACTCTGTGCCCTTGCCAGTGACCAGAACTAGTGTCCAGGCAGTGCCACAGCTTTCTGTCCTCCCCACTGGTCTTGGCAGTGTCCCCCACAGGCACAAGGATGAGGGTCTGCCAGGAGCTCTCAAGGTTGTTTGCACAGTTGTGGTTGTGTCTCTCTGCTGGAGGGGGAAATACTTTGGAATAAACCCTTTCTTTGGTTTTCTGTGTATATGCATGGAAAAAAAGAGAGGGTGAGGTAAGGAGAAGCGAGCAGTGCTGGGCAGAGTGTTTGTAACCAAGGGCAGTCCTGAGGCTGCAGCCTGGTGGGCACAGGAGCAGCGTCAGCCCAGGCACCTGGTGATGGATGGGCAGCTGCTGACAGCCTGAATGGCTACTTCCAGTCAGCACTCATTGCAAGTCTCAGGAGAAACCTACTGGAGGAGCAGCTCCTGCCCCCGTGAGAGTGAGCCCCCTGTGACCCAGGCTCTGCAGGTCTCTGTCCTCCTGCAGCTTGCCAAGCTGTCCAGCCAGGCAGCATCCCGGGGATTCCCCACCACTGCAGCTCCAGCCCCAAAGGGCTCTGAGGAGTCATGAGCCAGAGGTGCTGTCTTCCCGTCTCTTAATTGGCAGTAGAACAGGAGGGAAGGAGGAAGTGATAATTATTTTATGTTAAAACAGAGAGAATTACTGCTATAGAATTTCACCAGAAAACAAAGTGGCAATTAATTATTCATTGTCATAACTCCGGCACGGCTCAGCAGCGCTGGGGTTCATGTGTCCTGTGGGCTGGGGCATGGAGAGCCCTGCGCCTTCTCACCCTGCACGGATGGCTCCCTCAGGAGGAGGCTGCTTTGGGGTCTCTTGGGACTGCTGCCCACGGGAGCTAAACCTGTTGCTCCATAAAACCTGGCTGCAAGCCGAGTGCCTGATGGGATCCCTGCCTGTGTTTGTGGTGATGCGGCTGTGTTGGTGTGCCACGGGCAGGTCAGCACACCTGGAGAAGGACCCTAGCAGTGGGGGAGGCAGCTGCTCAGGCTGGAGGGGTGTGTCTGACACTGCCTTCTGGCTCCCTCTGCACCCAGTGCCGTGTTCACTGGCAAAAGTGCAAGCTGAGTGTGAGACATGTTTGCCACTGGAATCAGGCCAGTGGACTGACAGGAGTGACACTGCCCTGATGCACTCTGCATATCCCAGTTAACAAGTCTGTAACCGGTGTCTCTGTATGAAATAGTTCATTCTGTTTCATTTTCCCTGGGAATTTGAGTGTTTCCTGTGCTCCGTGCGAGCCTTTGTGCTCCACAGTAAGAGCTGCTGAGCTCTGCCTCTTGAGAGGAGGCTAGTGTGCCGGGGAAAAGGGAAGGAGGGGGCATGGATTTTCTGTGAGGAGACATCAGAGCCACTCTTGAATCAAGCAGGGTCTCCAAGGATGTCCTCCAGTGTAGCTGGTAGCTGCGAGGACCCTTGGTGAGGCAGGATGCTGGTGCAGGGATGCAGCAGCTTTCCTGTAGCCATAGCAACAGCTGGGGATGTCGTGGTGACTGCAGGCATCCCTGGACTGGTGGGCCTACAAGAGAGGTGTGGCTGCAAGGCTGGGCAGTGAAGTGACCCACAGCCCTTCAGGTGAGCAGGGCAGGTGCTCTCAGGTGGTGGGACTGTCCTGCCGTGCTGCCGGATCCTTTGTGGTCACTGTCGTGCTCCCACCCTGGCAGCCCCTAGAGCTGAAGGGTGGGCAAGGGACCAGCCAGGACAACTCAGGGAGCAGTGGACAGGGGAGTGCAGATGAATCCTGTCCCACGAACCGTGTCTTGGAGTGAGATTGTTGGATCCCTACGGAGTGAGGCTCCTGTGGGTAGTTGGGTAGTGCTGAACCTTGCCCTCTCCCCCATCCCCAGTTACCAGGATTACAGATTTAATCAGGTGCAGGAGCTGACAAATACTTGGACTGGGAGATGGAAAGTTCCACTGAGCCACCACTGCTGGTGTGCTTGGGGGAAGCTGGCAGTGGGGGAATGGAGCTGTTCGTGCAGCCTGCGTGCTTGAATTAATTTTATGTTCTGCTTGCACTTGGGTTCTTCCTTTTGATATGTCTTTCCAAACTCACTTTTTCTTAAAAAAACCCCCATAAATTCCAAGTAAAGCTTTTGTTAAAAGCCAGCACAGTGCGTCTTCTGCCCTACCTCCACTGCATCTGCGCTGAAGGGCTTGGATTGAATCGCTGTCTCCTGGGAAAGACTTGCAGGGCTGTTTAACCTGCCTTCAGAAAAGAATCAATAAGTAGGTGAGCATGTAGGAAGCCGAGAGGGCCCAGCAGCCCACAGCTGAGTTATGTGATATGTCATGACCCGCAACCTGCATGGCCAAGTTTCCTTGAAGCTCTTGGTGACTGCTGGAGGAGACCTTGGTGTGCAGGCACGTGTGCATCAAGCACGTGTGTGAGCACCTGGGTGTTGTTTGCTCTGCAGGGCACATGGAGTGCTCTGCCCAGCCAGTGGCAGTGGAGCTGAAGACAGGATTGATGTTTCCCCTGGCAGATTTTTCCATGTAGGAAATTCCCTGCTGCTTTGAGCCTATAAATCAGGACCGGATGGCCTTTGAAGGGTGTGTGCTGTCAGTCAGTTTACCATCCTATCTTGATTTTTGCAGATCCCTGACACATTCCCAGTGGAGGTGCAGACTTGCCTGCAGCCAGTGGAACTAGAAGGCCTGTTGCTTTCACTCCTTCTCCCAGCCCCAGGGACGGGGGTCCCGCAGAGCCTCCCCAGGTGACACTGCTCCTGGGGGAGCCCTGCAGGTGAAGCTGGGTGTCACTCTGGGGGACAGGGCTGGTGCCATCCTTTCTCCCACAAATGGGCTGCTGCTGATCCTGCTGGAGCTTGGACAAGCACTGGGCTGGTGGGGTTAAAGCAGGGCCTGTTGCCCAATTTCAGAGGGAGGAGGTTTGCAAGCAGACCAGGCTTAATTTACTGCCTTATTTTCCTACTCCCACAGGACCGGTAGAAGAAACACGTACTTTGTAGTTTATCTGTAAAACTGCAAGAACTAAGTGAACTGCTCAAAGGATATTGCTGTGAGTGATTAGTGTATGGCAAACTGAAACAAACTGGAGGCTTGTGCTTGGTGCTGGGAAGGGGGCAGGCTGTCTGCCGTGCCAGGTTTGTACTCTGTGGCTCTGTAGGTGCTGGTAATTGCAGAGAAGGGAGGTTGTCTGTGCAGAGATTCCCCTCCTGGGCAGGACGGGCTGTGGGAGGCTCAGGAATGGTTTGGAGTGGTGTTGCACATCTGACAAGCTGCGTGGCACAGCAGCAAGGGCTGGGGTGCTCAGGCCTGTAAGAATGAGGTCACCTGAGATTTGGGATTAGACAGAAACTTCCCAGGAGGTTCTGTACGGAGCCTCAGGTGTGGCTGTCAGGGCGAATCCGTCTTTATTTCTTGACGTGCTTAACAGCAGGCACAGTGGGATGGCCCTCAGAGTGCTGACACAGGCAAACACTCACTGTGGCATGGCTGTGCACTGTTTCTGTGGGGGTGAAAATACTTACAGCAAAGTCAGAATAAATACTTTCCTCTGTTGCCTTTATTGTTCTTTTTTTTAAAACATTCCATGGCTCTTCTGTGTAATACTGTTCTCTCAAAAATTAAACAGAAGAGTTTCACCTGCTCCTTAATTTTCTGGGTGAAAATGCTTGAGACCCTCACCTTCACGTTTCAGTGTGAAGGTGTCTGTGTGATGGTGCCACAGGTGATGCATCCTCTTCCCAGCCTGCAGTGTCCCCTCAGGAGGCTGGAAGCAAATGCCAGGATCCTGCAGAAGGCTGGAATGGCTGAGGAGAAACCCTTGCTGTTCCAGCTTTCCTCAGGCAGCGTGTCCTGAAGTGGGAGGTGGAGTTGCAGTTTTTGGATAGAAGCACTTCGTTTCTAACATTGGCTGCAGCAAACAAGTCTGGAGAAGCATTAAATCCTGAAGCAATTAAATGTATCGGCAAAGTGGGATTTCTTTTTTTTCCTTCCTTTTGTGAGATACTTTGCCAGCTGCTGTTCATGGAAAAAAAAAATCTCAATCTTTTTTATGAGAACTGTTTTTAGGTTTCTTTGTGTTTGAGGCTGATTTATACATTATGCATTAGCTCAGGAAGGCAAAACATTTATTTACCAGCCTGAATATTTAGAGGAAGAATAAGTGAGAGTCAGTGAAAAGCCTGTATGGATAGCTTAGCCAGAGATCCAGAAGAATTTTCCTGGTGTTAGAAATGGCACAATTAAGTTGCAAGGGAACAGCCAGACAATAAATGGACTTTTCCTCTGGCTATGTGTGAGTGACCCCTCTGCCTGCAAGGCCTCGTGGTCGTCGCCAGGCTCTGTGGCTGGTGCACAAAGACAACAGAAACCCCTCTCTCTGCTGGATCCTGGGGACTGACAGCAGCTGGGAACTTCTCTGTTGTTGGAGGCACTGGCTTCGTGGAGGCCAGAGAAGGAAAGGACACGTGGAATGGTTCCTGACGGGGCTGACTGTGTTTGGGAGGAACAGAGGAGGAGTGGGTTTTCTTTGTTTAGGTTTGCTGAATGGTATTTTTGAGAGATACCTTTTATAAGGCACTCTTCTTAGAAACACACAGTTCTTTTATGCTATTCTTTTCTTTTTGCTTGTGAATGAAAGCATGTTGATTAGAGCTCGGGGTAAGCAGCATGCCATTGTCTGGGACGAGGCATGCCATAGGAATTGTGCTGCTGTAGAAGGAGGCTCAAAGGTAATTATATTCCTTGCTGACTGCAAAAACTTGCCACCAAATGATAGTTTATGAGAGTGAGGTTGTCTTAGGAACAAATGGAGTAAGTGGGTTGGAGCTTTGAAGAAAACAAACAGTATGGGGAAAAATACGTCCTTATAGTTCAGAACATCAGTTTCAGAACAAGGGGCATCATGAAGTGACTTCCCTGGGAACAGGTCCTTGGCTACTGCCTCAGGACTCAGCAGGAAATTGTAACGTGAATTCAAATGAAATGTGGCTGCTAACAAGCAAACTGAGCTGTGAGACCTGTAAGCAGTGCTTCAGCATGAAGGTATTAAACAGAGGAGTTGCAGACCTTCGTGAACACGGTTGCTATTGCTTCAGCATGAAGGTATTAAACAGGAGTTGCAGACCTTTGTGAACATGGCTGCTGTGAGAATGAGGACTGACCTTTAGCAGGGGCGGGGTAATGCTATGTCCTGTTCCCTGGAAATGCTGCAGGAACACAAGCAATAAATAAGGGCTCACAGAGAGGGAGGCCTTGCAGCTCTCTAGGGTGCTCTGGCTGCTGGTTGGCGTGGTCAGGGAGGGGAGGAGGTGGCAGCAGAGGGGCCACCTGTGGCTCTGGTTGGTGTGGTCAGGGAGGGGAGGAGGTGGCAGCAGAGGGGCCACCTGTGGCTCTGGTTGGTGTGGTCAGGGAGGGGAGGAGATGGCAGCAGAGGGGCCGCCTGTGGCTCTTGGCTGAGCAGGTGCACAGGACAGACTGCCGTGGGCTGCCTGGCACGCGTGGGAGGCTGCCCAAAATCTCCCCGTTGTGCTTCCCAGTGGTGCTTGGCCATTTCATTGCTTTTCTAGGTAGGCTGTGTGAGGCAGCTGCTGTGGCTGTTCTGTCTGACTGTGGCTTCACTTGTCCTCTGCTTGCCTTGAATAATGATAAAGGTACCTGAGGAGCTGCACTGGGCCGGGCAGGAGGGAGAAAGGGGGGAGAAAGCAAAGCAAAACCGCCCTGGGCTTTGTGTCCCAGGGGAAAATAGAGGGTGTTGCTCAGTTCTTTGAGGGGGACTTGAGCAAACCGTGTCTGGTTGGCAGGAAAATGTGGTCCAAAGCAGCCAGCCTCAAATCCAGAAGGGTTCATTTGCCCCGCAGCATGTCCTGAAATAGTCATGTTTGGATAATGTTTTGGGGATAACTAAGCTGGAACATGTGTATAATTGTTAAAGTTGTGAATGCCAAAAAAGGGAATCCATGCTAAGCTCAAAAATATGGACTCATCATTTAATTTAAAAAAAATGTTACAATTGTAGTTTGGTTTTGTTGCATTATGCTATAGGCTTTTTGGCAGGGATTTCATGAAAGATGAGGAAACAGCAGCTTGATGCTTCCCTCAAGCTTTTTTGAGACTATTTTTTCTGTTTTGCCAAAGTGTACGTGATGCATTCTTAGCAAATCCATCTTGGGTTCCTTGGCCTCCCACTGGAAACTGCTCTGGAGGGTAAATGTGGGACAAAGCAGATCCTGGATGCTCCTGCTCCCCTGCTGGGGCTTTGCCTCTGAAAGCCAGAGTGAGGGGCTGCGTGTGATCCCAGTAAGGAAGGGTCTGGTCCTTCTGCTCAGCTGGACCTGGCGTTCAGGGAGGCAGGAGAAGCTCTGGCCATCCGTGCTCCATGGGACATACTTAGTGTGATGTGCAGTGAAGTCGTAGTTAGGTGGGGTGGTCTTTGGTGTGGGGGCTGAGCTGAACGCTGCCCGTGTTTTGTTAGCTCTGCGTGTGGCACCAGCCCGGGCAGAGCCACCGCCGGTCCCTGAGCACACGGGATCGCCGCAGAGCCCTTTACAGAGGGGCGGGCCAGAAGTGCCCTGGGCGGAGAGGATGATTCAATTTGCAGAACCCTTTAACAGGGGGACTTTCTCTGTTTCTTTGAGGGAAATAAAGCCATAAGAGCAGTCCCTTTGATTGCATCTTAAATTAACCCAAAGTTTAATTTGTTGTGTTTGTTTCAGTTTGTCAGCTGGGCAGGGGTGAACTCGGGCAGAGATACGTCAGAAAATTAAGCTTTTTTTCCTTAGGAAAAAACCACAAAGCCTTACAGCTGCATTTACGCAGGAATAGCAAGGTTGGTGAAGAGGAATAAGGGGGGAAAAAGAGATTTTTTTCAAACCAGTAGATTTGTTCTTTTAGTTGCTTTCAGGTTTGGGAGACCTTTTTAAGCGCTTTTCTGCAAACCTGGGAACTCAGGAATGCTTTTTGACTGTTCAGCTGTTTTTTCTGTTTTGTTTTTTTACCTTGCTTGTGATGAAAATGGGTTTGACCCTCTGGCTGTGTGAGGTGGCACTGGGTGAAGGCTGCTAGGCCGTCCTGCAGGGCAGCTGGCACATGGCCCTGCTGCTGCCTGGGATGGGAGCTGGGGATGGGGATGTGCCTCAGAGGGAGCCAGGACAGAGTGTCCCTGCTCAGAAGCACTGGCTGGCCTCGGGGCTGGCTCTTTGGGGCTCTGTCTGCTTGGTGGGGTCTCTTGGGCAGCGATGGCTTTTGACGGCCCCGCGTTCACGGCTTGGCTGTTGCTGCTGCATGCCAGGATGGGGAGCTGAGGGGCACCTGGGGGGCTGTAGCCATTTCCTCCCAGTTCTCCCCAGCTGTGGTGTTGGGGGCATTGTGCAGAGGATGCTGGCTCGGAGAGCCACAGGCATATGGCAGTGGTAGGAGGGGTTTCCATGGAAACCTTTCAGCAGCATGACATCACTGGCACTGTCACATTTAAGCTTTTCAAGGCTTTTTGGATTTCAAGGATTACATAACTTTGGAAGGGTTAGGCTGGGGCTTGGATCTAATCAGTATTCAGGGTCTTAGTTGAATTAAATTTTTAGAAAAGCCAAACACCCCAATCCAAAAATGGCCGGCTGCAGCAGCGGTTGTCCGGTCACCTTGGACCGGCTCTGCAAGCCCTGGAGCCTTACAGAAGGCAGACCCCCTTGGGCTGGGCCCACAGGAGCAGCTGGGCTGGGGTGCAGCCACTCACACCCACCTTTATAAATGCTTGTGTAGCTGACTCAAGCGTTTTTTTGCTTGGAGAAAAAGAAAAGTCTTCATCTTGCGTCTAGATATCTGTAATCATTTCCTAGTAGCTGTTTGTATTCATCATTCTGCCCAATAACTCTTCTTATATGTGAACTTGAGGAAAATACTCTGTGGTTTTCTGGTAAATATAACTTAGTGTTTTTGTGCGACATTCAAGACTGAAATGCCTTGTGGGAAATTTGGAAATCATGTAATAACATCTAGCCAGGCAGTAAAGCCTGCAGATAACATAGGGAAAGTCTTGAAAGATGATGGATTTGTTTTTAACCACAGTACAGCTGCTCCAGACTTGGGGTTCCTGACTCAGCATTCCTGGTGGGAGTGATTTACAGCGGTGAAAGGCGAGTTAGTTCTAGGATTCCCTGGAACAAGATTGCCTGGACTGGAAAGGAATGACTGGGCTTGCTGACGGGAGGTGCAGCATGAAAAGGGAGGAAAGACTGAAATCCAGAGTAAATGCTATCAAGACCCCTCCTGGTGTCTCTTTTCCAGCTGGGCCCAAAGCTCTTCTGTTTGCCAGGGTCTCAGGGCCAGCTCTCCCTCTGAGCCACAAGAGCCAGTGCCTGGCAGGGCTTAGAATAGAATCCCAGCCTGCTTTGTGTGGGAAGGGACCCTCAAGCTCATCTCATTTCCCTCCCATGGGCAGGGACAGCTTCCACTGTCCCAGGTTCCCCCAAGCCCCATCCAGCCTGGCCTTGGACCCTTACAGGGATGGGGCAGCCACAGCTGCTCTTGGCATCCTGTGCCAGGGAGGACCTCAGCATCCTCATTGTAAAAAGCTTTTTTTAATATCTGGTGTAAACTCACCCTCCTTCAGCTTAAAACCATCACTTCTTAGCCCTGATTAAGGAATGAAGGGTTCCATTGCAGCTTTGGGGGTTTATGGAATGTTACCTGAGGGAAGGCAGCTTTTAAGCATTATTTTTATTTGTTTGTTTATTTTAGCAAAACACATTTGTGTACGTCAAAAGATGTATCATCTGCCAGAAGAGTGTCATTCCTAGAATATGATTCATAAACCAGATGGCATTTGTCTGCATCTCTCGTTAATCTCCTTTTCTGTTTATCTTTTACCTGTAATTGTGTATGAAAGACAATGGTTATTTTAAGGAAAAATTATCAACCTGCCCTTTTTACTTAACTAATATCATTAGAGTCCAGGTACAAAATTGTTTTGCTGAAAAGAAGTTCCTGTGACTGCCTCCATTGAGGGATTTATCTGTGCTGGTAGCAAGAGGGCTGCCTTTCTTTTCTGCAAAAGATTATGGTTAGGGAAGATCAGGCTGCCTTTTTTAAGGAGTCAAAAATGTTGCAGTTCCATAATTGTAGCCAAAAATGATTGCATCCGCCTTGTTGAACAGGAGGATAGTTAGGTTCAATAACACGGGTGTCAGTTGTGACCTTTCCAAGCCCCCCCTTTAGGAGCCACTTCACCCTGTCATCCTGTGCCAGCTCTTGTCTGGTGTCCTCCTATGCTTGTGTGGTCTGTCCTCTCCTGTGCTGCCGTCAGAAGCAGTTCTTCACTCCTGACAGGAACATGAGAAGGAGTGGCTTGGTGAGGAGCCAGGTGGATTTTATTGCAGCCTGGACATCCTCAGTGGTGTTGTCTGGCCTCTGCTGCTTCCTCAGCCCTCAGCGCTGTGTTGGTGATGGGTCAGAGAGGGGACAGCTCAACTGTCAGGCGTGGTCTGAGCCAGTTCCCCTGGCTGGAAGGCAGATGTTGGCCGTGGTGGGTGGCCAAAAGGAGTGAATGCCCATTCTGGTGTTGGCTCTTGGGCCTGTGTCACTGTCACTGAGCTTGGGTGGCTCTGCAGCACGATCCCACTCCCCTGGCCCCTTCCCACAGCACGGGGAGAGGATCACTGTGAAGTGGAACTTTTTGGATAAAATGCACTCCAAGGTCTTAAGGACATGTGAAGTAGGGAAAGGACGCACAGGGTGAGTCCATGCCATTTCTAAGCTCCCTGGAAGCCACAGAGGAAGTAAATCAATCCCTCAGGTAGGGCCTGCACCCCCCCAACTGCATGGTCCTAAAGTTTTATGCTCCTGCAGAAGCAGGCAGCTTGGAAACAATTTATTAGAGGAGTTCGTCCAGATCTGGGTTTTGGGATTGGTCGTTTTCCATGTATTTGGTGGTGGTTTGTGTACAGAGGTTGGAAGGCAAGCAGCTGTGAGTCAGGATGGGGGAGAACTGACTGCCATGAGGATGGGCACAACAGCCACAGCTGTGAGAGGAGATGCATAGCACAGCTCCTGCACAGAGGGCAGCCAGTTCCTGAGCTCTGGCACACAAAGCATTTCCAGCAGAGATCAGAAAATGTTTGTGCTCCAGCCCTCAGCTCTGCTGAGAGCTTATTAGGTAGGACTGCTCGCTGCAACAGCGTCAGCACACTGAGGAAGGAGCTCAGGCTGGAGCAGGTAAATGTAAAATACTGGGATAGTCAGGGGACTGTGGAGGCTTAGAACAAGACAATAACAAAACAGCCTTCCTTGTAAGTAAAAAAATAAAGTGCTGTCTGTGCATACCCAGGGATTAGCACTAAACTGGTGGGCAGGATTGGCACAAGAACAGGGGCAGTTGATAAATACAGGCTGGAAACAAAAAATTTCTAGCAACAAGATGGGTGGTGTGGAAGAGCTTCCTAGAAAGAGCTGTGAGGGAAAATAAGCCCAGCCCCAAACTGGGACCAGTGAGGTCCCAGCTCAGATCCAGTGTTGTGCAGAAAGGGTTTACAGAACTACAGGGAGGTGTCTGTGGAGGTGCCAGACTGGAGCCCCAGTGGAGCAGCTGGCTCGGGTGGAGGAACCCCTGCCTTGGGAGCTGAGGGGTCTCGAGGATGCTGTGGATGCTCTGCCCTGTTTCATTCCTAAGCTGGGTGGCATTCCTGGGGCACCAGGAGAGAGCACTGGGAGCTCAGTACTCAGGTGGGAACGCCTTTCTCTTCTGTTTATTGAACTGCCGTGAAACAAAAAGCTGAGCTCAGCTTCAAGGAACCCCATTGCTCTCTGTAGGCTGGTACCTTTGTGTGCTGAGAGTGCTTCATCTCCTAGAAAAAACATGCCTTTTGCTTGTAGTCCAGGGTCCCATGTGCTCACCCACGTGTTGAGAAACAGCTTGCAAATCATTATCTGATTGGCACCCTGCCACTAAACTTCCAGTGACCTACCTACTGATATTATTTTGTGTGCTGCATTCTCCTGACATGTCTTTGTTGAGCATGTTGTATTGTTTTTGGAATAAATATGAGGGTAAACAGTAAAAACTGCAAACAGCTGCCAAGGGTGGAGGTGAAACATAAACTTTGTGGCTGGTGTTGGAAATAGGATCTTTGGTCTGGCTGCCCTCTCTGGAAAGGGGCAGGCTTGCTTGAGCAGTGCCAAAACAAAGTGCACTTGACCTTTGCCATCCCTGAGTGCCAGCTCAGAAGGTGTTTATGCAGAATCTGGCTATTTTTGGATCTTGCCCCACAGAGAGTGCTGCAGGTGAGTGGCTTGGTGTATTTAGGAGGTATAGAGAGGTGGGCTAGGCCAAAGGTTGTATTATTTCTACAGTGGGTTAGCCAGAGGTTGGTTTTACTGTCCCAGCTCCAGCAGAACCAGTTACTCTTCAGCAGTTGCATCCAGATTGGGGGAGTCTGATAGGTACTGACAGGACCTGTCTCCTGTGAGTTAGTCTAATGTGCTTTTCAAATGAATCTATACTTTTTTGGATTAAACGAATCTAAACCTTTTAGTGTCTGCAGTACACTGAAATTCAGCACCAACATAATGAGTGTTAGCCATCTGTAAAATCCCAGGGAGCTGGGGCAGCTTTTTGTGTCACACAGGGCTCTTCAAATGTAGGACTGGCAGCCAAAATCAATGAGCAGAGCAGGAGTTTCAGAGCTTATCATTCCAGATCTGCCACCAGCCAGCTGGGTGAGACTGGAAGAACCCTTTTGTGTGTCTGCTTTGTCCACTAAGAAAAGGTGCAAGGTGATCCTGCTGTCAGTGCTGGGCCCAGCAGAGCGGAGTTAGATCTCTGGTGAAGCTTCCTGACTCTTTCCTGAGCAATGAGGATGTTAACCATGTGGTTTTTCTGTCCTCCTGGCCTGTTCTGGGTGGGGAAAGGTCTAACCTGGAAAATGAGCTGGAGTGGCTGATTAGCAGTCCCTGTCTGTGAGGTGACAGCAAAAGGCAGATTGCTGTTGCTGACTGTGCGCTCCTGTGGCAAGTGAGGGTGGCCAGGCATTAAAGGTAAACTGTAAATTGCACAGTAGGCAGGAAAGGACCAGACAGAGGTGTGATTTTAGAGTGCTTTTGTATTCCTGGTGTTTTTCTGGCGTTTATGAACTGTTGATTATTTGCTGTGAGTGATGGGACCCTAGCAAAGAGTCTGGGGATTCCCTCCATGGCCTGGTGCCAGGGAGATCATGGAAGGTCAGCTCAGGTAAGGCCTCGTTAGGGAGCTTGACAAACACTGAAATACTGCTTCAATGGAAATTTCAGTGTTAGGGAGTTTGGCTCTTTCTTCTGTTTGAAACACACCTGTTGTTAGAGATGTTTCAGACAGACCTGCTTGCCGTTGTCCCTGACATGGGAACAGCTAAAGCTTCACAGATCCCTTGCAAACCTTTCCACTTCCAATTTAAATGAGCTCATTATGTTTCAGCTTGGCAGCAATAACAGGAGCAACGGGGAAGAGGGAAAAATCTCGAGTTAAAAGAGATTTCAAAAACACCTTAGGAAATGTTCCCAGCCAACCACAAACCCTCCCTGGGGATCCTATCCACATATTAGAGCTCCAACTACGTATATCAAACCGTTGAGAAAGGAAAACTTGGCCTCTGCAGTGCATGGATGGAGAGCAGGCGGCTGTGGTGGAGTGCCAGAGAGCCTCGTGCTGCGCAGGAAAAGCCACCCCGTGTGGGGCTGGCCTGTCACGAGGCAGGAAGCCTTTCAGGAAACTCATCGGAAAATGCATTAGCTGGGGATGGTAATGCCTTCTCCAGGCATCATCCAAGGTTGTGCTGCTTTACAGATTAATTCTTCCCCTGTGGCTGATCTTGCTGATCAATGGAACCTTGCTGTGGGAAAAGCACAAAGTGTGTCCTGTTTTCATGGCTGTGGCACAGTGTCAGCGTGTGCTTTGGGAAGAGTGCTTGCTGTGTGGGATCTGGGGCTCTGTCCCAGCCACCTGCAGACACCTGCACAGTGGGTCAGGGAAAAGTCAGGTGTGGAAAGGGAAAAAAGAAAATGTGCTTCCCTGCCTGGCAGAATGCTGGCGGGGGTTGACTCCTTGCACCAGGATGTTCCTGCTCTGGTTTGGTTAACACTGGGGCAGGGAACTTCCTTCCAGCCGGTCACTCTGTACAAATGGAGATGACTTTGAGTAGTTCTGGGGGGTCAGATGCTGCTCTCAGTCTCAGCACTGATTCATGGTGTGACAGCAAGCTGAACTGTACATCCCAGATTTCCATCAGAGTAATCGAGCACTGGGGTGGGTCAGATCCTCTGTCCTTCAGTGCCTGAGCTATATTCTACATCCAGGTCCCCTCCAAGGGGTCTAGACCTCTGAAGCTGTCTTATTCCCAGCTTGCACTGTTGTCCTAGAAACCAACTAGCCTTGTATGTTTAGGGCTTGAGGTGGATTAAAGCAGTCAGCAGAAAAACTTCCCTTGGTTTTGATTTGCTCTAGCTGAGCCAAATTACAATAGCAAAATTCTCAGCAGAGAGCTGAATAAGATCAGGGCTTTTGGAGGCAGGAGGGAGGCATTTAACAAAAATCATTTAGTTTTCCATAAAAGCTATGTGATTTGAGTCCCATAAAATCAGGCTTGAAGGGTTTTTATTGGGGTTTGGAAGGGGTGGGTGGTTTCTGGTGTGAAGCTGAGCCCAGTGGAAACGAGAGAAAGTATTTCAGTCTGTGAATGTAGAAGGCAGTCCCTCGGTTCGATGCTGCCTTGGCATCTCACAAGTCACTTCACCTTCCTGCACCTCTTGCTGCTCAGTGGAGTGACAGGGGTGATGCCTGTGCTGTGAGAGGATTAGTCAGCTCTTTGCAGCAGTTTTGGGAAATCTCATGGAAAGGAGCCTTAGAAGTGGAACAAATGGGTTTGTGATCCAAATACTTTGTCACGTCTTGCCCAATTCCAAATTTGCAGCTGCCAGCAGCTGCTGTGTGCCCTCATGCAGAGCACAGCCATCCATCATTTTGGAGCTGGTTTTGTAGAGGAATGCAAGGATGCACTAATCCTGGCCAACACCAGGCTGTTACCCTCTTGGTTTGGTGATCCTGGTCTCCTTGCTGGGCTCTGTATCCAGGTGGTCAGCAGGGATGTGCTGGGTCACTCTGGTCACTGCCATTACACGGCAGGTTTGTGTTTTGCTGTGTTAATTATCGTGTAATTGTAACATCGTTTGGGTTGGAGGAGAGCTTTGAAGATCACCTAGTCTGACCCCAGTGATGTGGTGTTTCTCTGGGGCTTGAGCAGTGGGACCCGGAGGGTGCCTGGGGCTGAGAAGAGGGGGGCTGAGTTACCCAGAGCATGGGCAGGGAGATGTGGCTTCCTCCAGGTGTGCTGTCTGTTGGAAGGGGATGTTTGGGTCCATGACCCAGAAACATCCTGTTTTCCAACTCAGGAGCTCCTGTGCCTCCATCAGGAAAGGGCTGGAGGGTCAGAGCTGGCAGGCTCCTCTACCCTGGAGTGCCTTCCTCTGCTGTTTGCTGCTGGGAGCTAACTGCAGAGAAATAAAGCAGATACTATATCTGTGCATGTTTGTCATGTTCTCCAGAATAGCTGGGAGAATATTCCTGGGTGAAGAGCTGTGGCTTCCCGTCTCATTAATTAATATTCAGCTGCTCTTTGGTGGTATTTTACTTTGCTAAACCTTCCTTGGAAATGTGGCTATGGTTGTTCTGTCAGGGCCTGTAGCAGAGGTACTGTCAATCTCTAGAGTTGAGTGCCTGGCAGTATCTGTGCAATATTTTACTTTTTGACCAGGCCATAAGAAGCACTTTTCATGTGGCTGGTTACTGAGCATTGGTGCCAGATTAAGGACTGTGCCATCCTGTAGGACAGTGGTCATTCTTGTAATGGATCTCCTGTTCAACTGTGCCATGGTTCCAGCAGAGCCCAGGGATGGCCAGCAGTGGTGCTGGGGCTGTTTCAAAGGTCTCTGGGGTTTTGCTGTCATTTAGGGCTGTGTTTGTTTCGACAGCCTTCTTTCAGTTTGTTGTTGTTGATGTTTGCACCCTGGTGAGGGTGATAATGCTCCTGGTGTTCCTGGTTTGGAGGTGTTTGTGGTTATCTCCAGAAATTGATACTGAAGGAATCTAGAGAGAAGGTGCAAGGGCTTCCATGTGCCCTGAAAAAATGTAGCTTTGGGTCACTGGAGGAAAGCTTTCCTGCAGATCTTGCCCCCCAGCTAACTCCATTAATTATTTCTTTACCTGTGCCCTGTGTAAGTAGTTACAGCAGCACAGATCCAGTTCCACTTGTGGGGGTTTCCATATTGCGTTTGCCATACAGCCTGTCTCCTGGAAGGGGTGGGGCTGCTGGCAGCATACTGAAACAGCCAGTTTTAGTCCAAGTCTTTCATTGCAAACCCAACTCGTAGTGTGTTTGGGATGAGGAGTATTCCTCACCACGTGAACTTGCTGAAGGCAGCCCTGAGCACAGGGAAGGAGGTCAGGAGTTGTGCTCGTCACCTCTGTTACTTGGGGCTTTTTCCTTTCTCAGCCTGCCGTGCTGTGGGCAGTGGCAGCTGTGCACCCCTGGGCAGGAGGGAGGTGGAGGGGGACACTCTGCTTCCCCAGGCATCAGCAGAGGCTCCTCAGTGGTGGAATCGCTGTCCTGGAGCTAAGAGAAAGAGGAAAGTGTCAGGAGGCAGAAAGGAAAAAGAACTTTTTTTGTTTTGTTTGCTACCTGGGTTGCAGGAGGGGCAAGGCTTGGGCTGTGCTGAGAGTAGTGGGGCTGTGGCTCTGCGCAGGGGTTACAGAGGCTGCCTGGACTTGAGCAGAACCCCCCAAACATGAGCTGACCCCCTGTCCTGGGCTGCTGGGCTTTAACCAGCATATGGGAGGAGCAGGAGCAAACTGTGCCACCCCTTCTTGAAGAATGATGGGATTCGTTTGCCATAACCCTTGTCAGCAACTCTCTTCTCAACCCTGTTACCCGGTAATCATATTTTCTGTCTGATTGGTGTGGAACGATAACTGGGGGTATGAAATGAGCTGCATTTTGAATGTCTCCTGTGTCCAGGTTTTGTGTCTTCAACTGTGGACTAAAAGGGATGCCTATCAACCTGGGGAGGCATCTGATGGAATTAGCAGTGGCTCAGAGCTGACAGGAGGCAGCATTGGAAGGTGCTGGTGCATGCACTGTTTTCTGCCAGGTCTGATTTGTGCCCTGGCACCTCAGTCTGCTTGCAGAGAGGCACAACTGCCTTCCTGCTCATGATTCCTTGCCTCTGCCTTCCCTCTGCATCCACTCTGCTTCTTGGCAAGCCAAATATGTTGGATGTGCTGTGGTTCCAGCTTGTTGGCTTTTAAAGCCTCTAAAAACTGAGGCTCTTTTGGAGAGCAGAGCAGGAGATTGCCAGGCACCGTGGTGGTGTCATCTTGTTTTCTGTGATGTCCCTGCATCTCACCTGTGAGACTGTGAACTCTGCTGCTGCCCCCTGTGCTTTAGGAAATCCAATTTAGGCCCAGAGGTGCCAACAGCAGTGTGTAGATAAAATGTAGAGCAGCCTTCAACAACAAAGCCTGTCTGAGTCGGGACCCGTTTGTTTACTGCTGTGTTCTTGTGTGGGATATCACGGCTGTGCTTGCTGTGGTTTGTCCTCAGCTCCCCTTGGTGGGGCTGAGAGGAGTGTAAGGCCAAGGAAGAGCCCTGGGTATGAAGCTGTGAGTAAAAGGTGCTGCTGTGGAGAGTGCCCTGCTGCGCCTGTGGCCGGGCAGGGCAGAGCTGCTGGGCCAAGAGCGCTTCTCCTGGGACGGCGCCGGGCGCTCCGCAGGGCCCTGCCATCCAGCAGGCTGTTAGCATGCACAGGCGTGCCTTGCCTGCCTCTCAGCAATCCCCTTTTCCAGACCACGGCAGCCACAGGATTCACTGTTTCGTGCCCGTTTCCCCAAGGTCCGCGCCGCAGCCGCGTGCCCCGAAGCTTGGCAGTGCCCACGTCGTGTCGTGCTGTGTTGTGCCCTCGGTCTTCTGCCGACACCCGGAGTTTCTCCTGCTGACAGGACTTGCAGCTGCTGTGCACACACACCTCTGGATCCCCGCTGGATCCTCGCCCTGGTTCTGACCAGGAGCCAGGCAGAGAGAGGTGCTGTGCTTGGGCCTCTGCATGGCTGGAATGACACCTGGATGCAATGCCCTCAGAGACTGCAGGTGTGCCCCTGGAATGGTTTGTGCAAGGGAGATGAGAGGCCTTTTTAAGGCTGTTTGCAGATTATTGATGGTAGGGAGGTGTAACAGTTATGCAAAGGTTATGCCACCAAGGGAAACGTGGTATTTAGCTGTGTGATTGCCACTGAAATCCATTGCCCTTCTGGCTCAGCCTCCCCAAAGCTCTTTGAAAGTGTCTGGCATGTGTTACCCTAGTGTGACACTGTGGTGTATAGGTCAGCAGAGGAAATTAGCCTGGATTGTTGTGTGGCTCAGGGAAGCCTACTCCTGACAGGATGAATCACTGGGAGCAGCTCCCAGCCTGGCCGGCTCACTGCAGCTGGTTCTGGAGTGTCCCCTCTGTGTCCCTGCTCACATCCCGAGCTCGTTTGTGTCCTTTGCTGGGCTGTCTGGGTGTTCCTGCTGCCTGTGCCTTTGACAGGCCTCTGGCTCGGCATCTTCAGTGGTACAGTGCTTTTCTGAACCCTGATGAAAAGTAAGGACATGCTTGCCATCCTCTCTGCCTTTGCTTTAAATGTGTTTTGTCTCCTTGCTGCCATTAAAACTAAAAGCCACGTATTGTGCAAGTGGGATTTTCCCTGTATTAATGCTTTCAGGGGCTCTGCGCTGCTTCTCACTGCAGCATGTATGTGCATTGTAAGGAAATGGAGTTGGGCTGTGAATTTACAATATGGAATGGCTGAAATTTAAGCATTTGTATTTTTCCCATGGCTCAGGAAGATCCCAGTCATAGCTGAGGAGCAAGTTTCCAGAGCAGATTGTAGGAATCAGCACTGTCCTCCCGAGGTGTTGGTGCAGTAGGCAACAAGGGAAGGCCCCAGTTTTAATGAACTGCCCTGGTAAACTGTATGTTGGGATGGGATTGATGGATTTCATGTAAGTCACAGCACAGGCAGCAGCATGCAGTAAATATTTGGGCCCCGCAGCTGGAGGTGGTCGATGCCCTGTGTGGGAGCCTGTCCTGGACCCAAGTGGGTCCCCCATCCCAGGAGTGCATCCACAGCTGCCAGAGAAGGAAGGAGGTGAGCTCATGGCCCTGGTCTATACACGTGCTTCTTTGGGAATCTCTGGAATTTGCTCAGTGAGAAGCAACATGCAGTGGGGGATTCTTGTTGATGATGTGACCCTTCTGCAGCTCCAGCCCTGCCAAGAGCAGGCGAGGGCTGTATGAAACGTGTGTCATGTCTGGCTTCCTCAGGGATCAGCCCTTCCCACAAAGAGACTTTCCTTGAGGACAGGAATGCTGCCTTCTTGTTTTTCATCTTGGAAAGCAGAGTGGCAGGAGAGGGGACAGGGTGATGAGGTGGGTGATAATTGATGTAAAAGTGGAAGGTATTAAGTAAGGGATTGATGGGAGAACAGCTCTGGGGTGCTCTTTTTCTGTCTCCAGCTGTAGCTGTAGCATCAGCAGACCAGCGCCACCCTGACAAGCCGACCTTTCGACGACACAGGATTTTGCTGTAGAAAACAGAGCTGGGAGAGGTTGCAAGAGGAGAAATAGTTTAAAAGCCTCCACAGATTGCTGTGTCACGGTCCCCTTCCTGCCAGCTGGCCTGTCCATCCTCAGTTTCTTGCTGGCACCTCTGAAGCCAGGCCCACAACCTTCCTCCTCCTCCGGCAAATCTGAAGCTCCAGAGGAGCACCAGAGTGCAGTTCTGGGGTGCTCAGTGAAAGACAAGCTGGAGGCATTTCTTCTAAATACTCCTCATTTGTTGCCCGGTGAATGCAGGCTCTTCCAGAGTAATGAAGTTGTGAGTGTATCCTCTGGAATTGATTGAAAGACTAGATTGCCATTGTAAGGTATAATCCCACTTTAAAGACTCTCTCATTTGAAAATATAATCTTATTTTAAGACTGGATATTACCAAGGCAATGCTTCCATTTAGGGAGGAAGGGGAGGAAAAGAATATAATTAGGATAAAAAAGAAAATGAAAAGAGCCTAGTAGTACCTTCATAAAACAGATGGTCCTTTCTCCAGGCACATATAAAAGACTCTGCCTGTGTGGGGATTTAGATGTAATTACAGCTGCCCTTGGAGCTCCCTCTGATTGTTTGGAAGAACAAATTCCTGGGGATGCACTGAAATCAAACCACCCCGTTTTTGTGTCCAGCTTTCTCTTGTCATGTGAGGGAGGTGAGGGGATTCCTCCTTCCTCTCTGCTTCTCCTTTCTCCCAGCAGACAGCAATGAATGCTTTTTCCATGTCAGCATAGAAAGTGTATAAAAGTTTGCATATATAAAAGACATGAAAAACAAACCATCACAAAGAGGAACTGTTATTTCACCACTTCTGCATTCTGATTGATCCTTTAAGGTCAAGTGATTGTGGTAGGAGGCTGTGAGTGGGGTGTGGAAGGAGCTGCCATTGATGTCCCGGTCAGCATTGTCACCTGCCAGGGGTGAGTGTCACTGCTGCTGATCTGCAGCCCTGCAGTGAGCGGGGGGTGCTGCCCGTGTCCAGTGGCCACTGCCACCAGGGAGCTGGGACTCACCAGTGGGCTCTGCTGAGAGCATCCAGGGGCCTGCAGGGAGGAGGGATCCCTGCAGTGTGGTCTGGGGCACGGCTGGTAGAGGGGAGAGTCCCACCTTTGGGACAGACCTTCCCAGCAGCCTGATGTGGTCGAGCTCCACAGAGCTGGCCTCATCCACATCATCGTTAGGGAACTAACAAGCGTGAGGCAGCCAGATGGCAGGAATGATGTGTGTATTGTAGCAAAGCTAATGCTAATGCCCAGTGCTAATGCTGTGTTCCTTGGGTATTGGTAGCAGTGTTCTGTTCTAAAATGGTAATAAAGGGCATACTTGCTTATTAGTAATGAATGTCAAGCCATTCACCATCATGAAAATATCCTATTTCCACGACTTTGATAAATAGTTGCTGAAGCTCATGAATTTTTAACAGTAGTCCTATATTTAGGGGCTTTCAGTTTCTGGGTGAGATGAAAGGCACTTTGGAGATGGAGTTCTGGAAGCGCCTTGTCTTCTGCAAGCACTGGTACCTATTTAAAGCCAGTGTTGTCTTTCTGATGTATGAATGGTCTGTTGACATTGATTGATGTGATTTTATGCTGGAGATTGGGCTCTAAGCCTGCCTGTCACCATAAAGCAAAATGCATAACTGCAGAGGGACCTGCCGTGTACTTTGCTTCATCTGCATGTGCTGCATGTTCTCTTTTCCCCACAGTCATAGAATAAACTGAACCGTGTCTCCTGCTGTGGAGGAGCCAGCTAGGAGGAGAACAGGACAGCAAAACTGATATCTGTCAGTGGGACGCCAGAGGAAAGGGCAGGACCCAACTCTGCAATGTGACACAGCACAGAGCAAAGCCTGGGTATGGGTTTTCCAAAGATCTGGACCCTGATGGTGCTTGCTCTCTGGCTCGGTCCCCTGAGCAGCACTGAGCTCCTCTGTCAGGGACATTCCTCTGGACAAAATGAGAGCAAGAAGGAAGAGTGACACTATATAGATAATTACAAAAATGTCTTGAGCTTTCTGTGCAGTTCAGAGGCTGAGATGTGGGGAACAGAAAGCGTGCACTCTGTCAGGGCTGTGCTGGAGAGCCAGAACCCCTAGTTTCACTGACCTCAGCCCTCTGAGGGCACTGATTCCAAAGGGTGCTGTGACAGCCTTGCTGCTGGAGTCACACTGCAGCAGACTGAAGTCAACTGGAGGTCCTTAGTCAGTGCTAATTGCTGGAAAGCGACTTGTTTGTTTAGATAGGGCTGTGGTGATTCCAGTCCATGGAGGATCTTGCTTGCTCTTCTTTGCACAGCTATCCCCAGTTCGTAGCTGACTCTTCTCAGCAGAATGGTGTGCAGTTGCCCTGACTCTTTTTAGAAATAACATGATTCATCCCATTTCTTGCGACACCACGTGTCTCAGTCTTCTCTGAGATGGTCATTGCCAAGTGCATGATGAATGCACATAACACTGAGAAAATTGGTGGAATCTCAGCCTGGAGTAAGGGAATTGCTGGTGGTGGGGTAATTAGCAGGCTGAGAAACCTCCCAGTTGAGCCTGGACATCATGAACTTCACAGTGCAGTAGCTGAAAAATTGGATTAAATAATGCCCAGACCATTAGCAGGTAACTCTGCAGACCTGTCAGGTGTGCAGGTGGTGTGAGCTGAGGGTCTGAGGTACGCTTGGAGGAGCAGAGTGGTGCTCAGAAATCCCAATGAACTGAAAAAGGGGCTGAGATGTGATGATGCCCAAAGGGCACAAGTAAGTGCCCTGTGCTGTGGGTTCCAGCCAGGCAGAGAGCTGACTGCAGCTCTCTTCCAGAAGAGCTGGGCTTGTGGCTGATCCCGAGCCAAGCTGAAGCCAGATATGTTGGGATGCCTTGGAAAAGGCTGACTATCATCCTGAGAGCCATGCTGCTTTGTCACCTGAAAATCCTTCCCACGCTAATGTTTACACCCCCAAAAAGTCCCTGCTAATTTCGTTGCTCTATCAAAGTAAAGGATTGCTCTAATTTCCCTTCCATAGATGCTTTAGGTAGGTGTAGCATTTTAACCTTGCAGTCTTGGAATGGAAATTTTCCCTGCCAGTTTTATATGCAAAGAGCAAAATGATAGATGTCTGAAGTATGGAACTCTCTGATTTGCTAAATACAATTTACATAAGATTTAAGTGCCTGAGCACTTTAAGCACCTTGTATTGGGATGGAAATGAGAAAAGGATGTCTTTGCTTCTGTTGTGGCTGAGAGGGGAAGGGACCAGATCCTCTGTGTGTCATGTAAGCTTAAATGGAAAATTCTGGCACACTCTGGGGTTCTGTCCTGTGCTCTCCAGGGTGTCAGGACAGGGGATCCCTGCCATGGCAGGCCTGCCTTGCCTTTCCAACCAACTCTTGGCCTCTAGAGGAGACAGGCCATGTGTCCTTATTATCCAGAATTAATCTCCAAATGATGGTGAACACTGATTATATCGAAGTAAGAAAATAGTTAATGGGATGCCTAATGTAAAATAGCAAAGAGATTGTAATAGCTTTAAGCATTTATGCATTCAGGGGAGCTTAAAGCGTATTAGAGCTGCTCTGCAGATGAGCCTGGACAGTTCAAATGTGGAAATTCATTTGCAGGCAGTAAATCCCTGCCCTGATGGCCTGTGGGAGGCAGAGCCCATGGCAGCCTCCAGGCCAGGAGGGCCAGAGTGGCCTGGAGCAGAGCCTGCTTTGGCAGGAGGGCAGTGCTGGGTTGGGGGCTGCGCTCTGTGGCCTTCGAGGGCTTTTCCAACCCAAAGGATTCTGTGGCTCTAGGGTCTCTGTCCCTGTCACACCCTCCTCTGGCCCAAGGTGCTGTTCCTGTGCCACGTTCCAGGTGCTCACAATGGCATTGCCCTGCTGCTTGCTGAGCAGGGCTGGCTTTGGCTGGCCCACGTTGAAGCTGTCTCTATTCCTGGACCAGGTGTTTAAGCCACAACTTTAAACATGTTTTTGGCAAAGTCCAAAAGTTTGATTCGTTGCAGGAGGTTGTTTTTGGGTTTTGGGGTTTTTTTTTTTGTATGCTTCAATCCAGGTTCCCAGCCACCCCTACAGTGGGGCTAAGACTGAAGCAGACAGGGGAATTTGCTCCCCTCCTTTGAACTCATGGCATCCCTGCATCCAGTTCGTGGAATGCTGAGAGATGAAGTCCCTCCCTTCTCCTCCCAAGAAAAAAAGAGAGGTGACAACTGCATATCTTCTTTTCCAGGTAGCTTTATAGAAGTGCTTCTTGTAAAGTTGCCTTTTTTGGTTAGTCTGCCCATGGATATGAACACAATATAAATGTTTGTTCCCCAAAATAAAGCTAGTGGAAGAGGGACTGTATTTTGTTCCAAATCAGAAGAAGTCCAGGAACTCCAGAATAGCTGTAATTAAGCCAGTAAATTATTAGGAATTTCTGGCAGTTCATGTGAGGACAGGAGCCAGCCAGGGATTTGTTCTTTTCTTGCTGTGGTTTTGCTAAGAACTTTCTTTGTGCCAGCTATTTCTGACCAAAGTGTGTGGCTGATAATGGATCACTTTGTAGAAGCCTTGCATTTGTCAAGGGAAACATCTTGATCCAACACCAACTGTGCTTAGGTCTGTAAAAGCTGTGCCACTGGCAGTTCTGCTGATAGCTCCCTGGGCTGCCTCTCACAGGGAGCAGTTGCTGCTTGGCATGGGGAACGGGGGCACAGAGCCGGACAAAATCTGCTGCAGAATCCCAGAAAGGTTTGGGTTGGAAGGGACCTTAAAGCCCATCCAGTGCCACCTCTGCCACGGACAGGGACGCCTTGCACTATGCCAGGGTGCTCCAAGCTCCATTTAATCTGGCCTTGGGCACTTGCAGGGATGGAGCAGCCACAGCTTCTCTGGGCAGCCTGTGCCAGGGCCTGCCCACCCTCACAGGGAACAATTTCTTCCCCTATCCAATCTACCCTTGCCCTCTGTCAGTGTAAGCATGCCATATATATTTAAGCAGCTTAACTATAGCATGGTCAAGTGAAACACAGGAATATAAAAGCTCAAAGATCCTGGGAAACAATTGCCAGATTCTTGCTGTGACAGAAATCAGTTCTTGTACTGAACAAAGGAAAGTATAACCTTCTCTCTAAAGGTCACTTGCTGCTGTTATTTGACTTAAACTCTCTCTGAACCATATGCTGTTGCATATTATTTATTATTTCTGATTTCTCCCCTATTTATGTTGAGATATATTTGCTTGTTGTCCTTGGATCTCAATGCTTCTGACCTTGCAAGCGACTAATTTGCACTGAAGCCAAGGCAGAACCTTTTTGACTTCACAAGGGCTCTGCTTATGTTTAGGACTTTGTTCCTTCAAGACTTTACTTCCTGCAGTGGAGGAAAGTGTCAGCAGTGTGTGTGTGCAGCTGGCGTAGAGGAAGAGCCCCACGATGGAGCAGGCCTGGAGCCTGGGGGCACAGTGCCACCCAGCACACAGCCAGGAGAGTATAGAGAAAAGGGGGACCACGCTGTATGGGGGGTGCAGGCCTGGGCACTTCATGTGCCTCTTGCAAAGAAAATGCATTTTACAGTTGCTGAGCATCTGGAATTCTGGAGAACTGGCAGTCAGATGTGCATGGAATGACAAGCAGCTCAGCTGTTGGGGATGCCCACAGAACCACGCATGTTGTAGCTGCATGCATGTGTACAGCCAGGTAAAACACCCCTGCAGCCCGATCCCACGAGCCTGGCCACAGCTGCCCTTCCCAGAGCTGGTGCTGCCAGGCACAAGTGGGGCTTCCCAGGAGCTGCAGTGCTGGCTGCTCCGTGGGTGGAGGGCCCTGGGAGCTGCTGTGCCTGCACTTACAGGCTGTCATTTCTCTCAAGTGCTTCCTCCAGAGTAGCAGGGAGTAATGTTTGTTCTCACTTCCCATGCAAATGAGCTGCCAGTGCTGAATTCCCTGTGGTGCACAGGATTCACCATCTCGTATTCCACCATCTCCTCCCTCCCTTCTTTCCCCCAGCCCACGCATAACTTACTCAACAGAAACGCAGACCTCTCCCATTTCATTCACACCACGCCTGCTCTGTCTGGCTCATCCCACCAAGAGGCACCTGTGGACAGGTACCTGGCCAGGCTCGGTAGCTTCAGCAGAGGTGCTCCCTGCTCTGCCTCTTGCTGCCACCTCTGTTGGATGACTGCTGTCTGCCCTCCCAGGGGCTGCTCTCAGGGGCCAGGCACAGAGCCTGGAGCAGCCATTGCCAGGTGTAGGATGGTGCCTCTGGGCGTGCTGCATGATTTCCTGTGGAGTCTGCCCCACGCTGCTTCAGCTGCTGGCTTGCAGCAGTTAAGTGGAGACACGAGTGAAACTTTAGCAAAATATTTTAGTACTGATATATCACCGTAGTTTGGCTCTCTCTGCATTTTAGCTCATGCCACTGCAATGCAAACACCATTTCCACTTGGTAATCAGTAAAACATTTATATATATATATATTTATATATAAAAAAGGTACTCGCTCTCCCTTCAGAGAGAATTTGACTGATCTCATTGATTTTTAAAGGCAGCTAAAGATGTTCACAGTCCCTTGCCTGAGCCATGTGGTTTACAGCATTCCCCATGGGAGCAGGGTTTGGTGGGCTGTGTGTGCCCGAGCTGGTCTCCAAGCAGTGGGAGCTGTGAGGCTGCACAGATCCAGCAGTTCCTGAGCCCTCTCACCTCCTGCACTTGCAGGTTCACCCTGGCAGGTCCCTGCTCCCCATGAGGGACAGAGACAGCAGGGAGGCAGAGCTGGTGCTGCCCAGGGGTGCTGCTGGAGGGCAGGGAACTGGGTGAAACTCTCTGCAGGCAGGTGCTGAATGTGATATTGTTTACCCTGAAATAAGCAGTAATCTCGAGCTGGAGTTTAAAACAAGGATTCTGAGTGTACGAGGAGAAAGGTAACTAATTGCTTTAAAGTTTACTTTTGCTTCCCTGTGTAAAAAGCTGTCAGCATGGATGCAAAAGACATTGTCTGGGTTCACATCACAACGTCTGCTCCACTAACATCTGTCTCTCCTAGGTGATAACAGCAGAATTTGCAGACAGAGTTGTGGGGACAGCATGAGAAAATGAACCAAGGCCATAAATTTGTGAGTTTTCTGTGCTAGTGACTCACTGGCCAGGCTGAATATCTTGCATCTCTCAAAGCAGTGGGAGATTTCTGAAGAGTAGCAATATAAAGACTTCTCAAAAAATAAGTGGGTGTCGCAGCATTTAGAACTACTGATCCAGTACCGTGCTGGGTTTTTTGAAAAGTAATCCTTTTGGAGAGGTGGGAACATTTGAATGTGAGAGGGAAAGGAGTAGCTGGGAAGAGGGCTTTGAAAAAGTGCCACCCCCCAAGGAGTGGTACAGCAGCACCTTCCCTGGACACTTGGCCTGGGCAAAGACAGGTTTGTGTTGTGCCAGCCAATGCAGAACCTTCTATAAGTCACCTGTGGCCAGGGCTGAACAGGGCTCTAATTTTACAGATTTGCACATTGATTGAAAGTAACAGGACAAGAATTAATTCCAGCTCATTGTATTATGACCAAAATTATTTTCTCTTGGTGGGTGTAGGTCCAAACTCTTCCTCTGAATCCGGCCATACCTTTGTGATGGTGTCTCCAAAAGGTGTGGGCTCCCTGTCCTGTGCAGCAGCCACTGCCTGTCAGAACACCTGGAGTCAAGTGCAAAAGAGCACAGCTTTTCATGCCTAATGCTCATCTGTTCCTGTAATATTTAGCTCCCTTTCCGAGGCCAATCCATAGCTTGCTAATGGCCACCTAATTCCAATTACTTCCAAATGCGAACAATCCTAATATTAATTCGTAGTTCTACAAGTTGCCCCAGTGCAAGGTAGAACTGCACTCCTGGAAGGAATGTTGTGTTGAGCTGCAGACTCCAGCCCTCTGTTTTCTGGGAATGTGAGCCTCAGGAACTAAAAACTGAGGCTGAGTTGTGTATGTCCAAGGGCTGGGACTCCTTGGGAATGTGCTGGGTGCTGGGCTGCTCCCAGAATTGTGCCTAATGCCCAGGCAGGAGGTGACTGGGAGGCTGCTGAGCTCTGTGAAGATCCCACCCTTCTGGTGCTCCAGACCTGCCAAGTCTGTAGGACCAGAGTGGATTATTAGGCAGAGTCTTTTATTCTTTGAGTTTAGGTTCATTGGCAGGGTGGTTGGGGTTTTTTCTGTGCAATCAAAATAAACCTGGCAAAATCTGCACCTATTTTCTGTACAAAGGCTGGGAATCTATTAGCGAAATAACAAACTGTCTGAGCTTTTATAACCCACTAAATAGGGCAGCTGTTGGAGTGGTGTTTCACCAGCACCCTTTATTTCTTCTTAGAAAGGAGCTCCTGTGTTCTGCAAAGCTCTCCTCTTATCTGTACTCATCTGCACCTGATGCAGCTCATAAAAATGCAGCAGATTTCAAATTTGCATACATTAGTTTATAATTGCATGCTTCCAAGTGTAACCCACTAAACATGTTTGTGTTCAGACGATGTTGTGGAGGATGTGCTGATGGACATCTTGGATTTTCTCTAAAAGGAGGTGCATTTCCTGCCAGTGTGGTGGGAACCTGAACCTGAGGGAGCACTGGGCGTTTCTGCTGTGTGCAGGAAAGAAGGCCAGGATTCCCAGCCACTGACGCTAGAGACAGCTTATGCTATTTTTGTGCTGTTTTTTCCCTGTATGCCTTTACCTTAAGTGCACTTCGGGCTCCTTGAACCTCCCAGAGACTCTTGAAAAAGGGATTGGATTTTTATCATCTGTCTGTAATGAATGTAAAATCTCAGAGGCAGCTGCAGGAGGAGGGGAAGCACACACACGTGTATTAGCAAGTCATTTTGCATGTTGCTGCAGCAGACCTCCCCGTGTTTCCTTTGCTTGTGGAACGGGGAATGGTCAGGAAGGTTTCTTAAAGCTCTGAGGAAAACATTGGCTTTTCACATAGTTGTTTTGCTGAGGAAGGGTGAATCCTTTCCACCTGATTTACCTTCATTGTCTCCCAGTTTATACAGTGCTTTGTGTTGCCTGTTGGGGTTTTTCCTGCTCCTGTCCTTGTGCTGGTACCTCCCTGGCTTCTTCCTTAGGCTGCACACCTAAGGGTGTTTCTAGCAACCTTTGGCTGCTCTAGCACAGCACATGTGCTGGGGTCGGGGGGAAGGCAGCCTGGTGGGACTAGTTCTGCTTTAGGGGAAAGCAGTTGCAGCTCCTGGAAAGAGTCACACAGCTCCTGGTGGGTGAGTCCTGACTGGTGATAAAGTCTCAGGCTTCACTGGTACTCACAAAGGAGAAGGGTATTGCTGCCTTCTTCCATCCCGGATATTTTAAAGATGCCGTCTGTACTGCTCCAGTAGCTCCTGCTAGTTTGTTAGGACTCATTATAGAATTACCAACCCATAGGAATACAACTAACAGTAATAACCTGAACCTTTGGGCAAAAGACTGTATGTAAAAAAGAGTGTTTTCCTCCTCAGGTGCAGTGCCTGGGTAGAGCTGTTGCTTGCATGAGGAACAAAATTAAAATGCAGCTGCATTTTGCTCAGTTATTGCTTCAGAGGCAGCAAAACCAGGAGAGTGAACTGGATTGTTTTTCCATTTAATCTTCTGTGCAATTGCTCATTAAGTTCCTATTGCTGGAGGTTTATTAATGCTTAAGATGTGAAAGGCAGAAAGAACCTGCTAAAGATGTGAAAGGCAGTTTGATTTTTTTTTCCAGCTGATGGCTGAATGGGAAGAACTGACCATTAGCAGAAAGCTGTTGTTTCAAAATCTGGAATTACTGAGAAGGACTTGAATGCTAGAGCATTCGTGTTCACACTGGCTTTTTGGTTTATAACCCAAAGCCTTTCCTACAGCCTAATTGGCAGGCTGTCCTTAAGAGCTTTATAATCCAATTAACATCCAGCAGTAATAAAGCGTTTGAGCAAATGGAGGGGATTGGTCTTTCAGTGACTTCCAACAGTGCATTTCCAGCAGAGGCTGTGAAGTGCGTGGTGTGCTTCTCTCGATGTTTCTGTGGATTGTTGGGCAGTGGGAAGAGAGCTGCCAACCTCTCCAGGAGATATTGCACCTGCTCTGGACAGCTTTGAGTGCTTCCCTTGAGGAAGGAGCTGTGCAGTGCTCGAGGGGGATGTCTATCTCCCTCTGGGGATCTGTGGGTCACAGGGTGGTTCTGGCCACAGAAGGAAATGGCACAGTAAACTTTTGGGGAAGGTGGTGCCCAAGGACAAGGTAAGCTGAGGCACAGGGAGGTGAGGCAGAGCCTCTTGCAGGTGGCTGCAGGGCTGGGTTGGGCAGCCTCTCTCTGTGTTACTGAACAGCACATGGAGTGGGTGTGAGGAGCTGATTAAACATCTGAGCTTTCTTTCCCCCCTCCCTGCTTTTTGCAGCTCTCCATGAATTCCCCAATGACATCTTCACGAACGAGGACAGGAGACATGGAGCTGTGGTCCTGCACGTCCTCTGTGTAAGTGTTGTGACTTTGCCTTTCTTCTCCTGCTGGCATGGACGGGCCCAGTGTGCTCTAGAGGTCCAATTGAAGTTTTTTTCTCTTTGGTGTATTTTCATCTCCTGTATGGACTGTGAAGTCAGGGGTGTGAAGTCAGTCAGTTTTTTGTTCTTGGGATCTTCTGATAAAAAGGAGTCAATAATGGAAGGATGGTTAAACTCGCTTCCTGTTTTCATTTCTTCTGTAGACACCATTAGCATGTCAGGCCATAGGAAAGAGAAAGTTGTCTCTGAAAATGGGACAGTTTGGCATCTTTAAGATGAAAACTAAATGTCAGAGAGCTAAAAGATACGAGAGTTCAGCAAGGAGTAACTCTGAAGCACTCTGAAGTGTAAAGGGTAGAATTCTTGACATGGAAATATCTGTGGGATTACATGGATTGGAAAGTTTGCTTTATCACCTCTATGAGTCATGTTAGAACCATTCTTAAGTGACCATACCTGCTCCTAATGAAGGTTTAGAAGCTTTTAACAATTTTTAGTCAGCTTAAATGAGCAGTCACCATTAGCTGTGCCAAGTAATTCATGATTTCTTTTTGAGTATAAATTAGATTGCATTGTGTATTTTAATGTGAGCCCTCTGGGTTAGGATTTTATTTTGGGTAAATAGCTGCAGAAATTTGTTGAGTAACGTCGCTATTGACTGTGCCTGGCAAGTTCAGAATCCCAAGTTGCCATGGGAGCATTGAGCTTTGAAATGTTTTGGAAACTGAGCAGTGGACCTGAGCTGGATTTTATATCACCGACAAGAATACTCCTAAAAATTCATCTATGAATTCGATTCTGAATGCTCTGAATGTGCCTTTAACCTGTATCAAACTGGAGTCTGAACTGCCTACTTCAGAATAAAAAGAAAAATCTGTTTTTAATGAGAAGGAGAAAAGCATCCACTGTCCTAGCAGAAATGTACTCAGTTTCTTCCCTGCTAGCAAACAGGAAGGCAGCTCCCTTGATCCGTAGGTGCTCCATTGTTGTCTGTAGCAGTTTCGGGGACTTAGGAAAATGTACTGGCCACTCTGTCTTGTGGTCCCTGAGTTGCAGGACCTGGCTGGATCCAGCCTTTCTAGTACTGGGATACCTGGAGACAACCTCTTATCAAAGAAAAAAATGATACTCAGCATTCAGCAACCTGCCTCTAGTCTGGATTGGAAGGGGTGCTCTCCATACTGGGGTAAGGATCCTCCAGGTCTGTTTATTACCTCCCAGAAATACAGTTACCAAAGGTGTGATGAAATCAGAGCAGAAGCAGAAATGCACTTTTTTGGGGAAAAGAGGATACAGACACAGTTTCATTGTCTCCACTGAGATTTCTTCATGCGTTTGAGGAAATTTGACTGTAAAAGGGACCCTGTAATGGTAGGGAGAACAATGCAGTGATGATTAGAGGTCATCACCATACTACTTATGCTGGTGACGTCCCCTTAAACAGTTTCTATTCATTTCAGTAAAAATGTTGTTCTCTCTCCTCTGCCCCTTTGCCCATACTTTCGTGTTTGTTTCTGAAAGATGTCAAGGTAAAGCTGGTTTACCAGAAGCCAGGGGAATGGGACAAAAGCTATCACTGTGACCTTGGGGGAGTGCAGGCGGCTCCCCAGGACATCTTCTCCTTATTGTTTAATAAAAAGGGAAAAAAAGACCTCAGCAAATTTTCACAGTGGGGCTGTGTGAATTGCTAAGCATGATCTCATGCTTCACAAAGATGAGAGTTAATCCCTAAACACTTCAAAAATCTAGGAAAACCTGGGCAAGTCAGCAATAGTTTGAGGTCTGAACTGAAAATACTTGGGTTTGAAGGAAAAGTGGGCTGCTGAGGGCGTATTATAGGCTGGAGTCATGGTGTTTAATTTCTCCTGGATACTTTTTCAGAGCTCAGCAGCTGACTGCTTCACTGCCATTCATTATTTCCATGTGCTCTCTGAGAAAAGACTGAGCTGCTGAGTAACTCCCCACTAAGTCACTGGTTTGGGATGTTCAGTTTGGAGGGGGCAGGGTCTGGATTTTAAGTCTGATGCTGTTCCTGCAGTCTGGGAGCTCCCCAGCACCCAAGGGCTTCTTTTTGCAGTCTTATGTTGTTTGTAGAGTCATGACTGAGTTGGATTGAAAGGAACCTTGAAGATTATCCAGTTCCAACTCCCGTGCTGTGGGCTGGGACACCTGCCCAGGTTACTCCAAGCTTCATCCAGCCTGGCCTTGGACACTTTGAGGGATCCAGGGGCAGCCACAGCTTCTCTGGGCAGCCTGTGCTAGGGCCTCACATCCTCACAGGAGAGAATTAGTTCCTAATACCCAATCTACCCTGCCCTCTGTCAGCGTGAGGCCATTCGCCCTTGTCCTGTCACTTCAAGCCCTTGTCAAAGTCTCTCTCCAGCTCTGCTGCAGTCCCTTTGAGTACTGGAAGGCTGTGTAGTTGCTCTCTTAGCCTTTTTCTGGTTTTCAGTTTGTTCCAGCTGATGTCCCCGTGCGGATCTTCCGCCCCGCCATGCTTGGGGCACTGGCACCAGTTACCCCCTTGAGGCAGGAGGGAAATGGCTTTGCTGAGAAATTCCCAAGGTTTGGCTGGCAGCTGAGAATGGGAGGTTTGGTTCTTTGTGTTACCCCAGTGTTTTTGACAGCACAGTGTTGCTTCCTCCAGCAGATCTGGAATGCAGTGCCAGGATATGTTGAGTTGCCAGCGTGAGGAGCCTGTGCACAGTCAGAGCTGAGCCTGTCCCTGGGCAGAGCTGAGCCCTCCACAGTGAGCAGGGTGGAGGAGCAGTGTCTGTGCTCAGCCATCCCTCCTGCTCCTGGCTTGCCCCTGCTTCCCGTAGCCAAGGGAACGGGGGCTCTCACAGGCAGGCACCTGCTTCCCTCCTGCGAGGCTCTCAGGAAATGTAGGTCGCCCTGGATGAGTCCTGTCTCTCTCTATTTCTGCATCGGGTCAGTGCCCAGACACATCTCATTTCTGCAGCACAGAGCTGTCTCCTTAGGGTGGCGGTTTCTCAGGTGCGCTGTGGGAGCACTGCTGGGCACATCACGGTACACAAGCTGCTGTCCCGAGTCAGCTCGGGCTCTGTGGCTTCCTGCTTTGGTTGGGGTTTTGTCATTTCCCTCCAACAGTGGAGTTTTAGCTGGGTTTGTAGTGCAGTCAGAGTTGAGAAAAGCCCTGTGCTTGGTTAATGTGGTTTCAGGGGTGCTAGTCCTGTGCCCTGGGGCAGGGGTCTGTGGGGCAGCAGCAGGGACAGTCACCTTGGCCTTTCCCAGCCCCCTGGGAAGAAGGCAGGGCTGTAGGGTTTGCTGCTCCTACAGCATTGTGCTCTCTTGTGAAAAGCTTCTGTAGCTCAGTGAAGCAAGTTTTAGTTTGAGTATGAAGACAGTTATGGGAAGCTCAAAGGACTGCTGGACAGACATGAAAAATGACCATTTCTGTCCTGTGCAGCGGAACAGGTATTTTGAGTAAGATATTTAATCACCTTTGATGCAGAGGCTGCATGTTTGCTAGAATCATCATTGTAAAATGTGATACTTAATCTGGCGTTTATAATCCTTTTATGCAGGGCCATTGCATTTCCCTAATTTTTTAATGTCCTTTGGAGGGGAGGAGGAGTGAGAATGTTTTTTAAGTGTGTTGCCTGGCTAAAGACTCGCATATCATCACTTGGAGCCAAACACAACTGAATGAAGCTGGGCTGAGCCTTATTTGGTGTGTTGTGTGCTCCATGTTGTGCTGCCATTGCACAGGCCATGTTCCATGTCCCCCAACCAATTTCGTAATTCCCAGTGTCAGTTTTAGGTGGAAAAGCCTTCAGTCTGTGCTGCTCTGCTCCTTTCCAGAGCTGCTGCTCCCATGGTGCCTGTGAGGGCAGGGGGGCATGTGCTGAAGGAAAAAATCCGTGTGACTCCTTGGTGGAATCTCAGGATGACTTAGAAGATGATACCACCTCATTGTGCTGAGTCTCTCAGCCATGCTGTTGGCCCTCTCCTTGCGGGACATGCTATGCAGACTGGCCTCCCTGATGCTCCTGCCTTCCTCTGTCTTGCATAAAAAAAGCCCCCACTGGTCCCTGGTCTCTTTCTGAGTCTGGCCTGACATTAAATTAAACGTTTTGCTTGTGTTCCTGCTGGCCCAAACTCTAAACGTTGCTTTGTTTTATTTCTTAAAAAGCCAACAAACAAACCTCACCAAAAAGGAAGGAATGAACAGTGGCTGTCCTCATGGGTTCCTTGACCATGGGTAGTCCAGTGGTTTAGTCTGTGAACAGGGCTGTGGTTTAGCCAGATACTCTTTAGATTATGACCCAAGCATAATATTGCACCCAAGCCACTTGAATGAGCTTAGGGACGACTCACAGCTAAAACCAGATTTGTGACAGCAGCGAGATGATTAAAATAAATGCTGGCGTGCAGAGGTGACGTGGGCCCAGGCTGGTCAGTGCTGTCAGCCTGGTGCTAGCGCTCATCCCCAGCAGTGCAGCAGGTTTGGCTCCGTGCCTCCAGCTCCTGCAGCAAGGTGCCAGTCCCCACTCCTGGGCGAAATGAGTAAGGGCCTGGGGAGGGGGCAGTTCCTTCACATTTATTTTTCCGTTCCTTACTCATTTCAGTGCCCCTTTTGTCTTGTACCTGATCCTACTAGTGAGGAAGCATGGATGGGCAAAAGGAAATTCCCTTGTCACCCTTGAAGGTTGTTGTTGTGCCCTCTAAAAACCTGTACACCATGAGATTCCACTTTAATGTGAGGACACGGAGATGCTTTGGCAGTCTTGCGTGCACTGGAAGCAACACAAACCCTCCCCTGGGATCATTTGAATGTGTGTATAGAAGTCCAGAGGAGGAATTTTCTAAACTGAGAAGCGGGTGGGTGCCTTGCCCCCAGCGCCTCTGGTGGGCCCCGTGAGCTCTGCCTCGTCTGAGGACACCTACGTGCAGCGCAGTGCGTGTGTGCCGCGCGTGGGGCCTCTGCGGTGAGCGGCTCAGGGCTGCTGGGTGCCTGCCTCCCCTGGACCCCGCTTGCCCCCAGGAGCTGCAGGAAGCCCAGCGGCCCCTGGAGCCCTGTGCTCCGCGGGTGTGGATCGTGTCAAACGGAGAGCACACGCTCACTTCACAGGGATGATGCTGATGGACAGATTGGCGTTCTTGAGAGTCATTGCTGTGTGTTTGGGCAGGACAGCGAGGATGTGACCCACTGCCGATTAACGTGATTAGCAGATCAAAAGTCCAGACTGAAGTTAGGCACCCACTGTTGTTGTATTTCAGTGGAATTTGGCCTCATCGCTCTCTGATGAGCCCTTTCTGATCCTTGATGCACAATGCCTGCACGCTGTTTTCCTCCTTTATCTCTGTTCATACAGTTGGTATTGTGTCAGCAGCTGGTGCTCCCTTTGCAAGATCAGGTTCTATGCTGCACCCAGCAGAGTTGGAGACCTGGAATTTTGCTTACTCTTGTGGTCCTTGGGGCTGTTTTGCAGCATAAGATTTTCAAAAAGGCTAAGTTACACTTGCTCATGCTTATGACAAGGTACAAAGAAGCACAGAAACTGTCCAAGTGATGTTTTAGTGCATGCTGTGTCTAGATTGTGTCAAAATCATTTGTTATGGTGAAATTCCCATCTCTAATCTTGAAAAAAAAATACACTTGAATTATTTTTGAGCTCGAAAAGTTTTCATGGCTGAGATGTACAGTAATTGCTGGCTTTTTGCAGCAAAGGTGTAGTTCTGACAAATTTGAATCTATGTTTTTGATGGGGTTGGGGGATTTAAACCTGTTCCTGGAAAATCAAAACAAGAACAAAAACCTGGGAACCTGGAGGCCATTTTTATTGTTGCTTTGTCTCCAGAAAAAAATACTCTGGTCTCTTCCCATCACCTGAGCTTCTGGTGGACTTCAACAACAAGCAAAGCCAGAGGATCTGCTGGGGATGTGCTTGGAACTGGTTCCCTAGGATTAACACACTGGGTTTTTTTTCTACAAATATTGGCCATTTCTCTCAGCTGTAATCACTGGAGCTGCACTGCTTCTAGAAGTAACTCTGTGCTGGTGTTTGGCAGGTGTCCCCAGAAAGGTGGAGCTGTCTTTGAACCTTGCAGCATGTCTCAGATGTGTTCATGCCAGATAACCAGAGTGTGCTGGGAGGCAGACTCAGCCTGACTGAGGGGGGATGCTCTGCTGGTGCCTGGCATGCTTTTCCCTTGGTCTTCCCCTATGCCAGTGGGTGTTTTCCCATCCAGGGTCAATGTTTATGTTGAGGTGGGGAGTGAGCTCCTTCCCTGTGGGCAGGATGGGCCAGGTTACCCTCCAGGGCTTTGCTGCGTGGATGTGAGCCATGCTGTGTCCTTTGCCTCTTGGGGCAGAGATCAGGCCCCAGCACATTCTGTTTAATAGTACAGAAACCCAGATTAAATGCTTCTTGTATGAAATTGAAGAGCTGATTGGCTCAGTGTTGAGTCCTGTGTTCCCCCTTGATTTCATTTGTTCCTATGTGAAGTTCAGCAAGATTTACCGCTGGGACCCATGTGACATGGCAGGGTGCTTCAGTCCAGGAAAACAAGCTCCTTTCCCCTTTTTCAGAGCACTAGATTTCAAAAATGACTCCTCCAGGGTTTAGATTTTCAGAGAACACAGCCTTGCACTGCACAATGAGGAAAAAAAAGAAAGGTGAAAATACTTCAGTGTGGCTTAGCAATGTCCAGAGATTTAAAAAAAAAAAAAAAACAAAACAAACAGTCTTTACGGCGAANAAAAAAAAACAAAAAAAACAGTCTTTACGGCGAAGATAAAATGTTGGCAGCTTTTGATAGTTTATAAGAACTTTGGGATAAAAACTCCACAATGTTTCAATTAAATCCCAGATAGCTCTAAGAATTCTTCTTGCAAGAACATATTTTTTTCTTGAAGTCTGTGCCAAATCAATCCTGAGATGCGTTGGGGTGCTGCCGTTCAGTTCTGTGTGACAGTGTCCAGACCCAGCCTGTTCTCTGCTCTCTTGCAGGCTGTGTACATGTTCTACGCCTTGGCAATCGTCTGCGATGACTTCTTCGTCCCTTCGCTGGAAAAGATCTGCGAGGTAAGTGTCAGATGTTCCTTCCTCGTGTGCTGCTTTCACGGCAGTTCTGGTGAGCCTTGGGCTGTGGTGATGGTGTATTTGCTGTTGTCCTGCAGCATTGCCCGTGCTGCGTGTCCTGTTGCTCAACGTGGCGTGTTCATGTTGACTCAGCTCCGTGTTCTTCCTCGCAGGACAGGCTCTCCAGGTGCTCCAGGCATTCACACTTTGGTGAGAGCTGTTGCCTCTTGTTTGCATGTCTTTGCAGATGTCTCTGCAGAAACACCAGGCCTTAGCCTTAGCTGACACAAAGTAAAACCTCTGGTGATTTACCCCAGTAGAAATGGCGGATCTTGTACCCTGTCCTCTCGGTCATGACTGTCATACCTTGTGTTACGTGGGTGTAACTTGTAAAGCAGCAGGGACAGCTAGGTCAGCTGTAAAGAAGCTTGTGAATGTTTCCAGCAATTGCAAGGGACTCTGTTTCTCTTTGCTAAGGTCGGGATGCCTAAATTTTAGAAGACAAGGAGTACGTTTTGACCTAAATCAGCTCAGACAGCTGCAGAGCAAACACAGACCATGTTCCCAAAGTTACTGCGAGCCGTATCTGCTGTCAGTTCCAGGCAGTGAAATCTTTGTGTGTGGAGAATATGGTTGGTCTTGGCGGTGAGAGGCCTGGGTCTTTTGTAGAAGACACCTGCCAGTGTGCCTGGGAACAAGTGTCACTCAGGGCGTGGGCTGTGCTGGCCCTGGGAGAGGTGTGGAAGTTGGCAGGACAAGTAATTTGTGCTGACAGCACTGATGGGAACTGTCTCTAAGCTAACCTGATATTTGAAGTTCAGCACCCTGCTGTGTGGGCCTTTCTTTGCATCATCAAGGGAAAAAGCCCCCAGGAAATTCCACTTTTCCGTGATTAAGTATAGAGATAACTGAAAGGTAACAACACAAAGCAGGAGCTTCTGTCCTGCAAATGCTGCACCCTCTGAGGCTGAATCTGGGGAACCCCATTGCAAGGTTCAGGAGAGGGAACATTGATGTGAACACGGGGATAGGAGATGCTGAGGAATGTAGACACACTGAGCTCTCACTGGGAAATGTGGCTCTAGAAGCTGGCTCAGCTGTCTGTGGATGAACAAAACCTGAGCTGACTGAGCAGTGTCCAGAACAGGCTTGTGTTTTGGGGTGCTGTCAAGGGCAAACCAGGCATCCAGAGGGACACAGGGGCACAGGAGAGGGAGGGAGATTATTTCTCTTGGCTGAGCACTCATTAAATACCACCCATGAGCGTGTTTTGACTGAGCAGTGCCCATGGCCCAGACACCTGACCTGGGTCTGTGGAGCACTGGCTCCTGTGGCAGTTCTGTCAGGGGCTCTGAGTGGCCAGGACAAGCGCCATTACTTTCCTGTGCCTCTATTTCCTGCACTGCTCAGTAGAAAAGTTGATCCTTGACTGTGTTTACAAATGACAGTAGGAAACACTGTGCATGGTATAACCAGTTTCTAACTTCTTTGGTGGTAAACTTCATTGTCACAAGCGAGGGGCTCTTTCATGGTCATTAACTCTCTGCACATGCAGGATCTGTGTGCTTCCACCTGCCCCAGAAGTGGATTGGTCAAACAAGTGCCAGCTTATGGTGCCATTTGTTCTTCTGGCAAATTCTCAGACCTGCTTGCGTTTGTACAGACATCTGATGTCTAAAAGGCAAACATCCTCCCTGTGTGATTTACTGCAGTATTTGCCAGCCCCTGGGCCCTAGATCCCTTGCTTAGATCTTTGCTTTTTTGGTTATTTGTTATCTTTTCAGTAATTCCTCATGTGCCTCAGTGGTTCTGAATTATTCTGTTATCCAGCACCACCAATAAGATGACAATAACAATTTTTATTCAACTGTGTGTAAAAGAGAAAGCTTAGCAACTGAACATCAGATCTGGAGTAGCTGTATTGAGAAGTTACTGTCCAGGAGAAAGCTGCTGTGGCATTAGGGATTATCGAAATGGGTCATATGTGTGGATCAGACTTCAACTGTTCTATTGCTCCTGCTTGATTCTTTCCCAGTAAGGTCTTCTCACTCCATAGGTGATGTTTGGAGACAATAAAATATTCTTACATATTTTGTGCACCAAGAGTTCAGGCCTTCTGCCTGAAGGCTTTTTTGGCCTTGAAGATCTACCAGTAGTTGTTCTGCATCTTCTCACACTCTAGATGCTCCAATTCTAAAACCAGAGAAAGGACATTTTCTGGCTTAGCTCCATCTAGTTTGGGAAGCAGTTGCTGAGTTGAACCAACAAGCCATTTGCGCTCCCAAATGTATGTTGACATGAGAATTTGCTCTGGAACACTCGCTGTGGTAGACATTCACTTTGTGTTAGTTCAGATGTACTTACAACAAAGCCCTGATTTTATTTTGTTTTCTAAAGCAGTTTCTACCTGCACTTGCCTGGCTGCTCCATTCCTGGTGTTACAGAGCATTTACACTACATCAGTGGCAAACATCTGTCTGCAAATACATTTTTGCCTGCTACGCAGGGTGCTGTTTTCTGATCTGTTGTATCAGCTTAATCATCACGTGCATTTCAGTGAATTCTCTAGAAACTGTTCTTGAGGGCACATACTGTAGCTTTGAAATAAACCACCCCCCTGCCCCAGGACATCAGCACAACTGGTTTCCTTGGGTGGTGGCTTTGCTTTCAAGAGGCACTGTGAGTTCCAGCAGCTATTGTAGGATGGCTGTCTCCATGGTTTCATAGAGTATCCTGCAGAAGAACCTGCCTTTGGGGATCTGCTTCTGGTCCTGTGAACTTCTTGTTTTAATCATGTTTAAAATAATTTTCCGTAAAGCTGTATTTTATCAGATTCCACAAGCTTTATAGCACTCCAACAATGCTATGGTCTTCTGCTTCAAAGGCATTCCTGGTGAGGTCACATCCTGTCCTTTTCCCTTGTCCCCATAACTTATGTAAAAAGGGTTGTTACCTGTGTATTGTGGGCAGTGGATAGAGTTACCCTCCCTTAGGGGCCAGGAATATGCATTGTGGAATCTTCAGAAAAGGCTGCTGTGAGGATTTCTGCTCTCTTGTCTCTGTGCAAAGGTACTTTGGCAAGGATGAAGCAGCAGAGGAACCTTGCAGTGCTGCAGGGGAGCAGGGACAGAGGGAGGTTTCCTGTGTCCTGCCAGGCTCAGGGGGCTGCCTCCAAAGCCAGCTCTGCCAGGGACACTTCCCACCACCGTGGGCTGCCTTCCCCGTGCTCCTGGCTGCCTTTGCTGTGCTCCCACAGTGGCAGCTGCTGCCTTGGTGCAGCAGCAGCTCGGGGTGGTGGCCGTATGGCAGGAGCTGGTTGTTGCTCCTCTTCAGCAGGGGGAGGTGCCTTGTGGCATTTGCTGAGCAGCAACTGGTGCAGGTGGAGCAGTGGGAGTGCAGACAACATAGAGGGTGTAATTAACCAAAGGAATCTTTGGGAGCAGCATATGCTGGTGAAGTTTTCATAGAACAGTGGGTCCTTTCCCTTCCAGAAGCCCCTGTTTTTTAGACAGTCCATGGGTACCGCTGAAGGACAGGTACAGGAGGGTAAGTGATGTAGTCCAGGAGAAAGGGGGTAAGGAGAGGCTGTAAACCAAGACATAAGCTGTGCCAGGGAAGGTGACTGGGGGTGAACCAAGCCTGAGCTCCAGCCCTTCCCTTTGCAGGCCAAAGTGGAAGAGATAGTGTGTGTTGCTGGGGTCATGGAGCAGGCAGACCCGAGTGGTGAAGCTGCCTTCCTGTTGGCTGGAGTGCTGACCTTTCCCTGCTCTCTAAGAGTGTTGCTGGCATAACCTGCCCTCTCTGCCAGGCGGTGCTGACTTCAACAGCCAGTGCCTGTGGTGACTTTTCCCCTATACTTAATGTCTGTGTACACAAAACTTTACAGGTGCCTGATCTCAGCAGGCAGTTTAACATGAGGAGTGCAGTTCCTTCAGCTGCTCAGTGTGGTAATCAGTGACTCTGTGTTTCTCTGCAGCGCTTGCATCTCAGCGAAGATGTGGCTGGGGCAACTTTCATGGCAGCAGGAAGCTCTGCTCCCGAGCTGTTCACATCTGTCATAGGTAAGGAGCCTGCTGCTGCTTCCCAAAACCTGCCTGTTTCCTGAGCTGGAAATGGGGTTGCTATGTGCCTGCAAGGTCTGTTATAATCTTTCCTGGGCACACATGGCACTGACTGGGGGGCATCCTTGCCAGGTGAAGTGACTCTGGGAGTGCCATTATCTCACAGCAGGGCCTGGATGTGACCCTGCCAAGCCAGGACCAGTGGGCATTTCACCATAGCTGCCCATTAGCCAGGCTACACCTACAGCCTTATCCTCTCCTGTCCACTTTCCTGCCCCATCTGCCCCACCAGCTCCAAGGCACAGTGGGAAAGGATTTCCCCCAGCCTCTCTGGTAGGTACCCTGACAGACTGTTCATGTCCTCAGAGGCAGGTTCTCTGCCAACACCCTCCTCTGGTTAGTCTTCCAGCAGCACTTTTCCCTGGAAAAGCCAGAGTGGGGAGGAGAGCAGGATTTGAAATGCTTTCTCACAGCAACAGGTTGGTCAGAGCACCACACTTCCAAAGCAGCTCTCTGCTTACGGGAAGTGTGACGAAGGGATTCAGCTGTCCGTAGGTGTGCAAAACCCTGGAAACTCTCGTGGTGCCCCCACAGCTGTGAGGGAGGAGCACTGCAGGCAGTGTTAGTGATGTCTGCCTAACCACGTTACATTAGGAGGGTGAAGTGTTCCTGCAGTCCGACTCACCCACATCTCCGTGGGCGGGGATCAGCTCAGAGGGTACGGAGGGCTCTCAATCACCAAACAGAGTTAGTTCTCAGCTCGGATACTTTCTCTAGGAGACACTCGTCTTTCAGTCACGGCTGCCAGATCCAGAGCACTACTTAATTCATGCAAAGCTGTGTGCTCTGCAGAGAAGTCTGATTACACAAAGCCTTATCATTTGGGAACTTAAATTGGAACAAGTTGGGATTGTCCTTCGGTTAAGGGGTAGTACAGTTCCGGGGGAAAATCAAACCAGATTCCTTCAGGTGACTTAGAGAAGCCCTGATGGTCATCAGATCATTGTCCTGCTGTGGTTTTACCCACCACGTGCCGTGTGTCACTTGGCGCAGGTGAGTGCTTCTGTGTTTCTGAGAAAAGGATGAAGTTAGAAAAAACACAAAGTGCACTGGCCAGATAAATAGTGTTGGAACCTTAAATGCAAGTGGTGAACTTAAACAGACTGACAGCTAGCAGGAGATGGAGTGTTATTTTTAGGTTGGCTTCCTAAGGAAAGGATTTTGTGCAGCACCGTGATGCATGTGTCTGTCAGTTCATCTCCCTCCCCATTAACCTCATTGGCCAATTTAAACCAAATTTGACAGAAGAGCTCGGAAAAAAGCTTGTAACATAGCCCCATAACTCATTGTGAGAGGCATCACTTGTCTTGTGAGTAGCTGTGGCCAGACAGCTCTGAGTCATCTCCAGCTTCTCCTGAAGCCAGTTGGAATGGGGATATGGGAAGGAGCAGAGTACTGGCCAGGGAATATCTTGTGGGAGACAGTTTCCTACAGATTTGTGTCCCACCAACTGCCTCCACGAGCTTGCAGTGTTTTGTGGTGTGAATTGCCGTAAGGTTGGGTCACAAGACCGGGAAGTTAGTAACTTGGGTGTGTCTGAGGTGCTTGGTTTCCATCACACGATCCAGCCAGGTCCCCTCAGAAAGCAACTCTCTGCAGTTTGTGCTATTAAATATGAGAAAAAGTGGCAGCACTAGTACCTGCTTTTAGATTCATTAATGGGATGTGAGGGCTGCCATTTTTTGTGAAATAAGTCAGCACTTTCCCATTTGCACAGCTTCTCTTGAACTTGTTTTTCAGGTGTTTTTATCACAAAAGGAGATGTAGGCGTTGGAACCATCGTGGGCTCGGCTGTATTCAACATCCTCTGTATTATTGGCGTGTGTGGGCTTTTTGCAGGACAGGTAAGAGCATTTAACAATTCCTTACAGTTCTTGCTTCACCCTGTGCCTTGGCTGTACTGCAAAATCAGATGCCAGGTTCACAACCTTGCCATAAGTTTCTCTGGCTTTGTTGTTTTTAATAGGGCCCTGTGCTGTTCCTCCTGCATTTTTGAAATGAAAAACAGAGCAGCAAAGTCAACTCGGGCATTCTGAGCTGCCCAAGGTGCGTGGGTGGGCAGAGGAATAAACGTTGGTTGTTTGCTCGTAGCGTAGTTTGTGACTGTTCTCCAGCATGTCAAACAGCTTGTGACAACACAAGCTGTTCATCTGAAATTAAAGCAATTAAGTTGTGAGATCTGAGCTGCTGTCTGAATTGCAGACATGATTGACTGTATAATTAAATACCTGAATCTGCATTTACCTTCACACTTGCCAACATGCCAGGTATTTTTACAGTCTCATAAATGTTCTTTGACGTGTTACCATGCAGTCTTATTTGTAAAGAGGAGCAGCAGGGTCGTATTACCAGCACAGGGCAATGGAAGAAGAACTGAGGAGAAGGGACCTTGGTCAGTCTGGGAAAACATGCAGAGAGCTGGGGTTTTCCTTGTGATCCAGTTCTGTTTTCGTTAGCAGTGAACTTCTGCAGGCTGAAGGTGAACATTTTCACTGTGAGGAAGCCTCAGGATAAGGTCACAGCAGTATTTTTTAACCACCCCCATGTCATGGAACATGCAGCTGGCAGCTACAGATGCTCGATGTGTCAGTGGCTCTGCTGTAACTCTTAGTGTGAAAACCCAGTTAATTGAGGTAAATTTTTAATGACCAAAGTCTTCCCAAGGCATAAGGCTCTGTTCCCCAGAGGTGTTCTGTCATCAGTATGACTTCCTTCTCAGGCTGCTTTTTTCATGCAAATGAAGGTGATTAACTGTCTAGCAGTTATTGATGGCGGAGGAACCAATTCTGGTTTTTACTCTCCACAGTATTGATTGCATGCCTCAAACCTCCTAAAAAATGGCTACAAACCACAGCTTTTGGTGGAAAAGACCTGCTAGAGTTCGAGGCTTGACAGCAGATGTCAGTCTTCGTGAGAGAGCTTTTACGGGTGGGAGATTGTTGTTTCAGAAGGAGAAATCACAGCCAAAATGCTCTTGTGAAATGTCTTCAGCCTTCCAGCCGTGGTAGCTTTCAGAAGTTCAAGTCATCCTAAGCATGGTTTCTTGGCTTTCGAGCCAAGAGTTGAGGTTTTGACTACTGTGCCCCATCTTTGTTTTCCTTGAGACTCTGCTGGTGATTTGTGTGTGGTTTTGTCGAGTCACATAACCTCTCTTTGCTGTAGTCTAGCCCTCAGAGGGTGGGTGAGCACTGGAACGATTGATGTCACCATGTGGAACTGTGATTTTAGTGAGCAAATAAGAAATTTAGGTGTTAATAATTCCAATGTTTTAGATAAAACTCTGGATCAGATTTTGCTTTTCACTGTTTCCCACTCCCGGCCTTTCACCAAAACGTCATTCCCTTTTAATGGTGTGATTCATCATTTGTTTTGTGTTAGTATGAATAGGAATTCGGTTTCATTGTCAACAGTGTCTCTACAGAGGCACTAACATATGTGGTAAATTTGGTTGTTGGTGAGATTTCTGTTCTGCTGGGGACCTGGATCTCAGTAGTGAGTTGCCAGGTGAGCCTGGGGCCTGCTTGTTGGTCAAAGCTGCTTGCTGTGCTCCACGGTTTTTTCTTTGGGCTCACACTTGTGGATTGAGTGGCTGGAGCACTCAGCTTTTCAGATGTACTGCCTATGGGCTGGGAATCCCAGAGGTCAGACCTGCAGAGGACTTCTGCTGCGTTTCCAGCAGCACTCTTTTAGAAAGCCTTCTTTTGGTTTGGTTTGTGTGGTTTTTGTTTTTTGTTTTCTGTTTTTTTGACTGGTAAACAGTTGAATTGTAAAACGCTGTCCAGCTCTCTCCAGGATATGTTTTATTTTTAAATTAGGTTGTAGTTTGTATGTGCTGTGTTGGATGTATTGTTCTTTGGCCTAAGAAAAGACTGGGTTTGGTTATGTGCACCATGTTTAGAAAAAGAAACAAATGCTCAGCCCCAAAAGGTGGTATGCATTTGCTTGAGAATTAGCCCTAATTGTTTATTCTTCCAAGGCTTTACTGGCTGTATGTGCACACTTTTCAGGATAAATCAGAATAAGCATCCCACTGCTGGAAAGGGAGAAGGGAAGCGTGCCCCCGCCTCTGTGCGACACTGCACACCTGAAAAAAGGCATTGAAAGAGCATTGTGAGGATTGAAAGTCAAACACTGCAAAGTTAGAAAATAGCAGTGTGAGGGTTCCCTGTGCACCCTTAATTTGCTCCCCCGGTGCGTGTGCGTTATTATCCGGGCTTTAATTATGGGGTCCCTTGCCGGGTTCTCCACGGGCTCCCTGCCTCCCTCTGCACACAGAATGGACTTTGCTCACTTAATGAGCAGCTATTCATGATTTTGTTTTCTCTTATTGTTCACTCTGTGCCCTTCTGCCTTATTTACCAGGCTCTATTCAAGCCCTGCTCCAGAGGCAGAATTATTAATTTCCTCTTGAACTTCTGCCGATCTTGTCGCTATTGTATCTGAGCAGTTGATGAGCAGTTAATTAATTTTCCCCAAACCTCTGTGAGATGAAGGGCTGTTTTAAAGATGGGGAAACAAAGCACAGAGAGATTAAATTAAAAAGAATAACTTGTCATTTTAGGGGCCAATTAGAGCTGGCACAGGCCTGCTTTTTTCCCTGGTGTATAGCATTCTGTGGCATGCTTGTGGGTCCAGGCTCCAGGTGCTGCTCCTGCTGCTCCACAGGGCTTTCCTTGCTGGACTGGCCTTGGTTTGAGTGGCCATGTGAGTCTCCACACAGCCCAGCTCTCCTTGGGAGCATTCAGCTCCTTGATCCATATGGGCCTCTCTTCTTCTCACTTCCCTTCCACAGGGCACCACATGGAATGCCTCTGTCCTGAGCCCTGCCCTCATCCCTAGGGCTGTTCTCTTCCGGAATTAAACAAGTGACTTAACTACGTTTCCTAACATCTAGTTGTTGCTCTTGCCAGTGTGATGGTATTCCTTCTCATCACTGCCTTTCCAGCTCTTGAGGCCTGAGAGAAAAGCTTTCAGCAGATTCCTCCCTTGGGTCATGCATGCACCCATCTCTGCCTTTGGAGCATCCACCTTTCTTCCAGTGGTTTTTGATCCCTTCCCCTCTCCCCACTCCTCTGTTCTCTGTCTCCTTGGCCTGACTTCTCCTGGCTAACGTTACCCGTGCCAGGGAGGCGCCTCTTGAGATACAGGAGTCTGTTCTGCACCAGGGAAATCATATTTTCCACTCTTTTCATCTCCTCCAGAGATTTTGGACTGGAGGGATTAAAAAAGTGACAGTGGATGCAGGCTGCCCGTGTGGTTGCTGGCTAGACATGAACCATCCCCCAAAGGCTGGACTTTCTAAACTAGCATCCACACTCTGAAAATCAGAGCTGTCAAATATACCTTAAAGTGGGCCTCTGCAGCAGCAGAAGAACTTCATGTCTGGTGTGTGTTGAGGTGTTTGAGCAAGGCATGTTTGGAAAGAGAGCTCAAGTTTTCCCTGTGGATACTGAATGCTGCCCATGTGCCTGTAGTGGTGTGCCTCCTCTTTTCTTCTTGTGACCTGGTGAAACATTCTGCCTGTCACTCACACCCAGAGGAAGATTTCTCTTACTTCATCCAGATGGTAGATGCAACTTCTAAGCTGTAGATGGTTTCAGTATATGGAGATATGTTAGGGGCTGTCCTCATTCCTCACCTGTCTGTGCAGTGCAGGTTGGATGTGTCTGCAGCTGTTTTCTCCTCTGTCCCTACACCTGGGCCACCAGCATGTCTCCTTGCAGATAGGCAACTGCTAAGGCACATAACCCAGATGTTGTTTTTTAGGTGCTGTGTCGTCTTTGCTTCCTTCTGGCAAAGGAGGAACAAGGAGGTAAGGGAACACTGAGGGAGAATGAAATGGCAAGAGATGCAGCCCTTCAGCAGTAGTCCAGCAACATTCACAGGGACACATGCTGGATAGCAGCGAGGAGGCTGCTGTCTGCATTTTGATGGATTGCATCGAGCTTTTTCCATGCTTGCAAGCCAGCTGTGTATGGGGAGCTTGACCTTAGCCTGGGGTCCCCTCCAGGCCGTGGTTGCTTTGTCCTGTCTTCTCTCACGCTCATGTTTGTGCTTCTCAAGCTCTCCCCTCCTTCCCCTGCCCTCTCACCGTCCTTGGCGGCAAGGACACGGCATTCTCGGAAGCAGTCCTTGCTTAATTCAGCTCTCATTCAAGCCAGCACAAGCAGAGTTTGTTCGATTTTGGACATTCCCCCATCCAGATTCATCTTGTTTTTGCAGCTCTGCTGCTCTCTCCTTGCCATCCTGTTCTCCTCTGTCCTCTCCCAGCACTGACCCACAGCATTTTGCAGCATTGCAGAGGAGGATGAGAAGTACTTATGTGAGAGCATTATAACCATGAGTTGCAAGTCACTCTGGCATTACCATGTAATTTTGAATGTGCATGACTTGATTTGTTATTTAGTATTTAACTGCTCTGTTTTTTTGGTTGAGTCCAAGTTTCTCTGTTTTACCTTTCCCCAGAAATAGACAGGCTTCTCTGGGTGGAGCAGGGGACCAGAAATGCTGGCTTCTGCCGGAGATGCTCTTCCAGTTATTGGTTCTCTCAAGGGGTTGTTGAGTGGCGAGGCATCATTCCTCAACATACTGGAGCAGAAAAGGATAACCCTGACTGTGTGACCTGCCTCCTTTTCTAGTGGGATTCTTAAACCTCAGGAGGTAAACTAAATTTAGCAGGCTCTCCTCTGTCCAGGTCATGAAACCCTTGTGCCAGCCGAGGCACCTTGAGGAATTATCAGCTGCCATGGGTTATGTCAGTGGAAAATACACCTGAGAAATAGTGTTAGGGATATTGACAAGGGCACTAAACAGAGTTTAATAACCTGATAAATGTTTTTTAATGAAGCAACTGGGACTTCTGTAATCTGTTTTACCCCTCTTCTGCCATTCAGCCAGCTTGCATGCCTCTTAATCTTTTAAGCTTTAATTTCACTCACAACTCAGACTGCAGCCATTACTGACTTTGGCTTTATGATTGCATTCATGAGCTTTTTTTATTTGCTTCTCCTCAACTGTGGACAAGTTTTAAAACGAGAGAGTTGGAATGCTGTTGCTTTTTCTTCATTGGTCTGTGACCACAGGTGGAAAACGTGTAAAACTCTGGGGAAGTAGTTTAAAGAGAGCTTAATGCCAGCTGTTGGGACTGTTGACTGCTCTCACAGCCCCAGGGCACATGGGGTTTTGGTGCTGGCAGCATGTTATGATGACCATGAGCCTGGCCTTTCACTGACAGGGCTGTGTTGCAGGCATGGGACAGAGTAATAAGTCAGAATGAAATAGTGCCAGAAGCCAAGGCTGTGGTCCTTGGGTACCTAGAGCTGTTGGCATGGCCATGGTCTGGGAAAGCAGAGGGGGATCTGGCTGGATGCTGTGGGACATCAGGTGGTCTGTAAGGTGCTGAGACTGCAGCTGGGACCGAGAGGTGTGGATGGAGGTTCAGGATAGAGGGGTACCATTAATTCAGAGATTCTGCCCAAAGCAATCAGAAGAGGTGCACAAATGGATTCCTGTCAGCATCAAACCAAGACTACTTCCTAATTGCCACAAAACCTAACCATCACCATTTTAGGTTAAGTTTTCTGTCTAAATTGACACACAGATCAGTACTTTGGATGTACCATTTGCAGGAATTTTTTCTCAAATCATTTATAATGTAAAAGCAAGGGAGATCATAAAATCTGTTTTTTACTTCTGGCGAGGACTGGCCAGTCTGAAGAGAGTGGGAGACATTTACTCTGTGCACGCCTTCCTGTCTACAGCTGTCCTTGAATTCTACTGTGGATCTTGTGGTCCAGCAGAGGCCTTGGGGTCCTGCTGCCTCGGCACTGTGGGAATCTGAGCTAAAGAGACATGCTGGTCCAAATAACTCATGGATGATTATGACTACCAGTTGAGCAGGGAAATATTTCTGGCTTTGTCCTGAGGTTTGGAGAATGTCCACTGTTTCCATTCTGAGAATGTCACATTAGACAGATTGCTGCGGCAGTGATGAAAATATCAAGAGAGGCTTAAAAAGGCAAATATTCTTGGGGAAGTAATGAGAATAGATGGAGTTGGTGCAAAGTGTACGAACTGGGAGCCAGAGTGACATCTGAGCTTTGCAGAGAATGGCAAATGAGAGGTGAAGTTTGGAGGGCTGGTAATTGGAAGGAGGCTTTCCTCACAGTGGGTCCCTTAGATCATGGCTGCTTTAATTGTCTGAGGGAGGCGGATACTTTAGGGCCTGGATTTTACTTAGGCCTGACCTATGCTCATATTTAGTGCTTTGCTGAAGTTGGGAGCTGTGGTTAGTATTGGTTTAAGCCTCAAGCAATCTTGAATGCTGCATCATGGGACCTTGGGGTCTTTGGCCAAAATTATGGTCTGGAGACTGAGCTGGATACTTGTAGTGTTCTGGGATATTCAGACACAACCATGGGGTATAGAGGGAGTGTCACTTAGTCCAGGACATCCTGCTGTGCTGTCAGTCCCAGCAGAGGGGCCTCTGGCTGATACTGGCTGCCTGCTGGCTTTCCAGGGTCTCTGCACAGGAAAGCAGTGGCTTTCTATGTAGGAATCTGTCTAAAAGGCCTGCTGTGGCACAGTGGTTCAGTGTGCCAGGAGGAGGGGTGGGATCAGGACTCCTACTGTGCTGGGAGATGGCACCTCTGAGGTCCTGTTGGACCTGCTTGGCTGATTTTCTGTCTGAATTATGGATGTGTCGAAAGTGCCACTAGGAACCCGCTACCCTCCAAACCATACCAAGTCCTGCATGTGTCTCCCAGGAAAGGTGCAGGGGCTCTGCAGTGGCTTCTTGCTGACAGCCACAGGTGGATCTACAGCCTAATTTAATAAAAAGATGAATACATGTAAGGCACTGTCACACTCTCCCATTAATCTGTGATGCTTCACTGATACAGTGACCAGTGAGAATGAGCAGGTAGGTGGCCAGGTCCTTTGAATTACCTGAGCTGAGCAAAATAATCAGCTGCAAAGTTTAAAGGCAGAGCTTGTGCCCTGATACCTGAGGTAGAGCCCTTTTTATTTTTGTATAATTCTGAATGCATAAGATGGGGATTGGCTGCAAACTACGACCAACCTGATTCCCTGAAAATGTGTCCCAGACGTCCACCTGAGTTCACTGCTTCCTGTAACAGTGGCCAGCAGTTGGTCTTTTCTCTTGCTTTGGCACGGGATCCTGCTGTGTTACAACGGGGCCGATTTGAAATTGCAATGAGGGTTTGCGGAACAGTAGTGTCAAGAGCACAGCCCCTTCTGGAGGGGACCCCAGCAGGCTTCAGAGGCCTCCGCAGCTCTGAGGACAGCTCCCACAAACCGGGAGCAGCGTGTGAGAAGGGTCCAGCCTGTCTGGCTGCCGCTGGCCCGGCACGCCCCTGGCCCAGCGGCTCGCGCGGGATCCCAGCGAGCAGCAGCTTTGCCAGGTGGCACAGGCTTGTGCTCGAAAGCCAGATCCCAGCATCTGCTAGGCTACCGTAAGAGCTTCCCTAATCACTTCTTTGCAGCCCGCATCAGAGAGGGGCAGCATGAGGTCTGACACAGATTCTCTGCTGCTGGGTGCCTTTTGACAGTGGTGGATTCACTGCTGGCAGATCTCTGTTGACCTCCATGGACTCTTAAGGCTAATCGCTTGCAGGGATTGTCTTTAATCTTTTGACACCCTCGTCTAAGCATTCCTGCCTCTCCACATCAGCAAATTAGGTTATTAGCTTTTAATACCTAAAAATCTAGACTTTCTGTGCCAGAGGGTAATAGAGAAACAAGATTAGGGAGGTTGCTTCCAAAACCTGGCATTTCCCAGCAGTGTTAGTAGCTGATCAGTGCTCGAGAATGTCAAGCAAAGAACTGGCCATGAGATGAGGGAAACCCCCAAAACAATTTGGAGTGAAGATGATCCCTGAAGAACATGGATGTGATTACATGCTTTCCCTGGAAGCTTAGCAGCCAGAATACTCAAGAGTGCACATGCCTCTGGACTCCTGCAGCAGGAGCACAGGCATCCTTGCCAAGGGAGCAGCAACCCTGTTCTGCCACACGTTTCATCTTGGGCCCATTGCTGCCATGGGCAGAGCAGGCTGGAAATCAGCCAGCTGGGTGGCTTCTCGTGATGGATAGCTCCTGGATGGGAAAAGAGCTTCCATGCTCCTAAGAGCAGAGAAACAATTTGGAAGAGCGGAAGAGAGAAGGATCAGTTGTACAGAGGATAAATGGTGAAGTCCTTGGATGAGGCATGGGGCATATTGCCACTGAGGTCCTGGGTGCACTGAGCCAACTTCAGTGCTACAGGCAGCAGACACCAGTGTCTGATTTTAGGGGCTTTTCCCTCTGGTGGCTGATCTCCACGTGTGCTAGGTGGAGAAGATGGTGTGTGCTGCATGGGACCACTTCTTCAGGGTTTGCAAACCTCAGAAATCAAGCTGGAACTGAAAAAATCTCCAGCCTATCAAAAAGGGAAGTAAGCATTCTGAATAGTAAATGTTATGTGTATAGGATTTTGCAGGGTGGAAGTTTACCTGTGAGAAACCAGGTATCTGTTATGGGTAAGTTTACCTCTAGGAGTGATGCTGTGGCATGTAGGGGAGAAGGCTCTGTGTGTCTTGTGTGGAGCCAACAGGGGATGCTCTTGTTCAAGCCTTGACTTCAGAGCTCTTCTTTTCAGTTGAAGGGAGCTGGGTTCAGTCCCCCCTGAGTGGTCAAGGGACAGCTGAGAGGCACTTTTTGGGGTTTGAATTTCAGGTACTCACTTCAAAAGGAGGACAAGTCACCTGACTGACATTCAGTGGTTCTACAGCTGCCTCCTTATGCTCAGCTCCTGCAGGACCAGCTCGCTGCTGAGTTACACTATGACAGTATTGCTGATTTAGAACTCAAATTTTATCATATTTTTACCCAAGCTGGTTGCTTCCCTGATTTCTTTTCTGCCTTGCTGATCTGTGGTTTATGTGGAGTCCTTGGTGGCTGCAAGGCACAATTCAGGCCTTCGGGAGCTTGGTAGTTCTGCCTCAGGATGTGGTTCTGAGCAGCAGGCTGAGCGCTGCTGTTGCCCTCAGTGCTCATGAGCTCCTTTCACCCTCAGTGCACAGCTGCCGTACATGTGTGGCTTCCCTGTATCACATGGACCAAATGGTTCAGAAATTGCAGCTCAGTGACTTGGGCCCTAGAGACATCTGGGATTTAACTGCTCCACAGTTACTGCATCAGGGAGACCCATTCGGATGTCTGTGAAATGTGAGCAGCCTGTATAGGTGCCAGACACGAGCACATTCCCTTCAATCTGATCTGGACTCAGCACAAGAGTCCTTTTGATTCCCACAGGATCTGGGACTGTCAGTTCTGTGCAGTAGGTCCCTGCTGGAGAGCTGCATTTAAGCATCTCGATCTTAACTGTGTTCATTCAGCTATCTGAGGAAAATTTCTTGGGAAAATACTGTCCTACACCTTCAAGATCATTGTAGACTATCAAAGAACAGGAGGAAGACTACCTTGACTCCTTGTAGCCAGGGCACTTTGCTTGCACAGGTGTGTTGTGCTGTGTGGTGACACGCCTTAGGCCAGGGACAGAGGTCATGAGACAGAGTCTTTTCCTGTGAGGGCTGTTCTTTTCTTCAGAAACGTGACTTCTGTGTGCAGAGCTGAAGTTTACAGCGCTAAAAACCCCACCAGCATCTATGCTGAGGCAGGTGCAGAGGACCTTAAGCAGCATCCTGAAAGCTGAGTGGAATAATGTCAAATTGTTCTAAAACTCTTGCAAAATTTGCTCAATCAGAATGAAGGGGCACACCGATGTGAAATGTGAGATTTAATTGAAGTTCTCTGAATAGAATTATGAACCCAACTCCATGTTCCTACATTTGGAAATTTCCACCAGAAAGCATCTCCATCTATGTCTGTGTGCCTTGAAATGTATTGTCAGCTGGTGGAAATCTGGTTTACCCAAGGGCTTTTAAAAGCCTGCTTTTTTGCTTCAGGTAGGAGTTTCTAACATGTAAATGGTTACATAAAGAGACTACTCTAGGCATAAATTACATCAATTTTTTAGAAAGCCATCTACTAAGAGACCGTAGATATTTTTTAGGTATAATGGTCAGTATCTTTCTACAGCATTTGTTTCATTAGCAGTTTTGGAAAATATTTCAATATTGGAAGAGTTAATATGAAGAGGAATTTGGGAAACTATTTTTGCTAACACTGAAATAGAACTGAAAATGAAGTTCCTGTGACTAAACTAATGCACAAGCATGACTGGAGGGTACCGTCAGAAAATTCATGTATATGTTCAGATCCAAATTAGTGTAAGTGAACCATCTCCCATCTTCCTCCTTCAGTTTTACACCTTTGAGGAATGTGACTCAGAGTGTTTGAAATACACTCCAATAATGGGAAATACAGATTTGAGGAGAAACTTCTAGTGAGGGGACTTTCTAGAGCTGCAAGAAATAGAATCATACTGAAGATGTTACCTCCACATGACTGCTTTTAATCTGTCCTTTTGAATACTATTAATGAACTTAGATTAACTCATTCACTGGTATTTTCTTCTAAGATCTGAATTGCACGCTTGTGCAGCCTGCAGTGAGAATTCTTCCTCATTTCTATGGCTTTGGAAGGTGTCAAGTGACATGAACTGTACAGTAATCTCTTTTTATTCTCCATTGCTTATAAATTCCTGGGTTTTGTTCGTAACACTTGGCTGGAGTGTTGACTTGAGTGTTTGTCCCAAAACCTGTGTAGGTGCATGCAGAGCTGTAGTGATGCTCATCGGTGTGGTTGTGCAGGTAAAGCCTGAGCCCCTCCTTTCCCTATAAAGCAGCAGCCCTCCCAGACTCCTTGAGGACACACAGCCCGATGTGGGGGACAGCTGAGGCCACAGGTACTTCAGATGGGGCCATTCTTGTCTCCCTTGCAGCTGTTCCCCCAGCAGCCACAGAAAGCATTTCCTGTCTTGAGCCTCTTCCTCGAGTCCCAGCGTGCATGGGTACAGCTGCCACAGAGTGACAGGAAGAACCTGGGCACAATTGCTGATGTGGCAGCCAAGCTGGCTAGAGCCTGGCTGACACCCTCTCTTTACCTGTTTCCTCAGGTTGTTGCACTGTCGTCATGGAGTCTCTTGAGAGATTCAATCTACTACACGTTGTCTGTTGTTGCACTCATAGTGGTAAGTGTTTGAAGGTTCTTCATCTCTGGGAGCCCATGTCTACTGCCACCTGTAAAGGGAACCTGCCATGGCATCACAGTCTTGTAGCTGAGATCCCAACTCGAGCACTCAAGGGGATTACTGCTTGTGGTCTCCCTGGTTCTGCTGGAAGCTTGGCCCAAGGGCAGGAGGGGAGGAGAGCCCAGAGGGACAGCTGGGGTGGGGCATGGTGGCCCTGTGCAGGCATGGGGTGCGGAGCTAAACCCACACTCTGAGCCCCTGGGCAGCCCTGCAGTGGGTGAGTCAGTGCTCTCCTGGCAGTGACCTTCATGGCTTCCTAAAAAACATGTCACTAACCTGTAAGGAGGCAACACTTGTGCCCAGAGGGGAGAGATCCTGAGCAGCTACTATGAAATGTTCAGGTTAGTTTTTCTACACATAATAGGGGCAGGTTCAGTGCATGCTGACAGCAAGTCCTCGAACAAAGAGTACACTTTCAGCAGTTCCTTAGGGCTGTGCCTATCCCAGTTTCATCAAGCTCAGAAAATGCTCCAGATCTCTCAGAATTGGGCTATTCAGTGAAAAAATGTTGGCAGAAGTGTTAAATAAAGACAATGCTGTCTGTTTATCATTACCTTTGCAACCAATACCAAACTATGCCAGGAAATGTAAAAATTGAGTTTTCAGGTTACAGTTGCACTTCTTTTTTTCTCCCCAGCCTAGCCTAGTACCTTAGATTCCCCTAAGACAGGAAGAGTGATTTTGTGAGGTTAACTTCCATATGTCAGCGAGAAGGGGACTTTATAATAGAGTCAGAAGAGGGTCACTTGCATTTCTGCAGACTGGGTTACTTTGGCTAGTGTGTTTCAACAGTGGATTTTAGTTTGTTTTCTCCTACATAAGCCTGTGTTTCCAGACAAACTCTGTAGGTGCAAAGGCCTCTATCTGCCTCATCCCAAACAAGGGATCTTTTTCAACCTGTTTGTACTTTTATTCCCTATACTGCAAGGCCAGCCATTTTGTACCTGGTGAAAAATAACTTTTCTACATCATTATTAGCAATGAGCTGCAAAACAAAAAAATTTTTTTTTTGTTTTGACAGCTTGACAGTAACCCCATAGCAAAAAGTGCTGCTAAACAACAAACAGAACCACACATACTAATTGTAGTGAACTCCATTGCACAAGCTTAAAGACATCCAGCAGACATTCTCTTAGGTCACTCCACAGGAAACAGATGTGGGCATCTGCCTGGCATCTGGCCTCCTGGTGCTTGGATTGGATGTTTCATTTATTGCATGGAGGTGGACAAGTTGAAAATCTGTTGACTCTGTCATCAGTTTTAAATTCTTTAAGCAAGGTGGGTTTTTTTCATGGCTGACAACCCTGTGGTTGTCAGCTGCATCAGGATATGGAGAGCAATTCTCTACTCTTTTGTGTCCAGTGCACCCCTGAACTTCCTGTCTACTATTTCTATGTCGGTATTATAGCTTGCAGAACAGACATCTCTGTTAGCCCTAAGACTTCTCTCCTATACTTTATTTCTGTATAAGCTGTTCTTCATAATTACCGAACTGCAGGAATCCTTTTCTTTTGGGAGTGTACCCCATAATACCAAGATACGGTTATTTTTTCCCTAAGCCAGGGGTTAGCTTTCTTCAGCTGTATGCCCACTCTTCTGCTCATGTTAGCAGTGGCAGAGTTCAAGGCCCTCCAGGCAGCCAGGGTAGCAGGATAATGCAGCTCCTGGCATTAGTGGAGGCTTGAAGGCATTGTCAGAATTTTTGTCTCTGTGCTGCAGCCCTACCTGGCTAATTTGGCTTGGGAGAGGTGGACCACATCCCACCGCTGTTACCCCACAACAATCATTGCCAGTGACTTCAACACCTACTAGGGAAAACCAGAGAAAGATGGGAGGAAGGGAAAACATTTTAAGTGTTTAAAGGTTTAGCTTTAGGTTAGCTGATGTACCAACCCTTTTGTATGTAATATTGGTCCCTAGTTGATAGCACATGAGAATTTCATCTTTGAGAGTCAAACACTGCTTCAGTTTAAGAAGTTTCTCCTTCCCTTGGCTTCCCAGTGTCTAATTTTTCCTGTCCTTTTAAGACAGAATCAAATTGAGGAGGACATTGTTCCTCAGATTCTGGCTCTCCAGTTTCCCATGGCTTGGGTGGGAGATGAGCCACGAGCTCTGTGCAGAGCACAGCGTAATGTGCCGATGGTTCCCCCTTCATTAGATTGGTGTTCTCCTTTTAGAAGACACTTCAGTGCTTTGTATGCAGGGATAATTTTTCCATATGAGGGCATTGAGACTTCTCTGCAGCTGGAATAGAGTCATCAATCTTGAAGAATTATATTGTTTGTAGAAGTTTGTTCTCATGGTGTTTTAAGCAACAGCCTGTGGTGCTGTGCTAAAGGTTGCACTCCACTGGTATTTTTACTAATCATAAATACACCTGAGGGGAAATAAATATATTCCTTCCAGTGCTGAGGTACAGCAACTTTAAAAGGCTTGATACTGTGCTTGGTAAACCAATATGACTTTGTTTCTGTTTGCACTGGAAAAGGAAGTACAATGCTGTTGTAAGAAATAAAGCAGTACAGACTCACCTGTTAGCTCCTCCAGGCCATTTGATGAGCCAGAGTGAACTCTAAACCACAGAGGTTAGAACTGGATATAAACCACATTTACTGTACTTAATTCATCTTGATTCAGCCTTATGATTTTTCTTAAACTTTATAATAATATTCTAACACTACCTTGTCTTCTTGTAGAGTTTGGCAAAACTTACTCCTTATTTTCTTGAAAGGAAAAAGATGCCTTTGTATCTTAACTTGAAGAGACATGGTCAGAGTCATTAGTGACTGCACATTGAGATGGGTGCTATTTTTAGTCACAGAAGTCAGCGCACAGGCTTTCACATCTCATCACACCAAAACATTGTAACCTCAAACAGGCTATGTCAAGTTAGATCATGGTGACTGGGAACTGTAATTTTCAACGTTTTGTAGTCATGTTTTCTTCCAGTAACCAGTGTAACTCTTGCCTCGTGCCAGCTGTCACACAAGTTGCTATTTACGGCTGTATGGCCAAGGGGCAGTGTTCACTGTGCTTTCAGGGCCTCGTGCTTTTTCCCTCCTGTTTCCCTGGGGCACAGCCCCAGGATCTGTAATCCCTGATGCAGGCACACATTTCCCTGAGGGTGCTTTGGAAGGGCCGAATGGACCAGGCCCACCGCTGAGGCCGCGAGGGCTGCGTGTGACCCCAGCTGCAGCCTCCTGTGGAGGCACTGGCACTGTGGGTCCCCTCTGCAGCCAGCCCGCTGCTGTGGGAGGAGAACCAGAGGCACAGGAGCAGCAGGGCTGGCGGAGCACAGCAAGGGGAAGGGAAGGGAAGGGCCTTGTCACAGAGCATGGCAGCCACCTGCCGGTGCGGGCCTTCAGCCACTGCCGGTGCGGGTCCTTCCCTTGACGCCCCTTGCCATGGTGCTGCTGTTTCCTTCACAACCCTCACCATGGTACTGGTTCTCCCTTGGCACCCCTCTCCTAGGTGCTTGTCCTTCCCTCCCACCCCTCGCCATGGCTCTGGTCCTTCCCTCATGCACGTTCCCTCAGGCCCCTCGCCATGGCGCTGGGCCTTCCCTCACACACCTTACCTCATACCCCTCACCATGGTGCCCGTCCTTTCTCCCACACCTTCCCTCACGCCCCTCACCATGGTGCTGGTCCTTCCCTCAAGGAGGAGGCGCGTTTCTTGCCTCAGGAGGCTGTGCAGCACTGTTAGGGAAGCTATAGTACCCATCTAACAGCCAGGATGCCAAAGGGGCTGTCACAGAACTTACAGTCAGCTGGAGTGGGAGTCACCCTGAGTGGATGGGAACAACAGGCCATGGCAGCAGCTGTCGAGCTTGCTCTGGATCTGCTGGTGGGTCCCTCGGCCAGGGGAGGAGGCCATGTCCAGTGAGACAGCCAGGTGGGTCAGTGGTGCAGCCCCGTCTCTGGCTCACCACTGCTTTCCCTCTAACTGCTGCACAAGGATCCAGTGTCATTTGGGAAGGAGTACCTGCTTGCTTTGACTAGGTGAGAGAAACTAAGGGTTGAGAAGTTCAAAGACTGGGGAGGAGGGCAGTGCCAAAATACACCTGAGCTTAATGCCATTGCCATGATCCCTGGCTTGCTTTACTCTGTCCTCCACCTCAAGTGATGAGCTGTTTTCAACTGTGATTTTGTGTATAACATGCTCTTTTAAAAATCTTTTCTCCACAGTTTATTTATGATGAAAGAGTTTCCTGGTAAGTGAATCCCTTTTCTTTTCATATTTTCTGGTGATACCACAAAAGCTGCCATAATTAGTGTTTATGAGGAGAGGAGGAGAAAGCTAAAAAGTTCTGCAGGGCGCAGCTATTTGCTGCTGTGTGAGAAATGTCAGCAGAAGATGGGCTAGAATAACTAATTTTTTGAGCTAGAGAAGAAAGCCCAAGAGAGTATTGCTCAGAATGTTCCTGGGACAACAGCAGCAGTCACTGCCCTCTCCATGCCCTGCAGCAGCCTGGGGATGACAGTGTGCTCAGCAGAGCTGTGGGTGTGCTGGAGGGGGCCACCCAAGCAGTCATATATATGAGCATATAGTTGGCTTTTCATAATTTAGTGAATGACCAGTTTAAAGAAATTAAAAAAAAAAAATTCCTGTTAATGTGTTCAAGGGCAGTGCAGTAGGTATGGTAGTCTAGGATGGCTGCAGATACTTTTCAGTTGCTTTGGTCTCGTGGTTTTGTTTCTGGCGCATCCCAGAGGTGATGTGGTGACATCTGGAGCTGGCAGTGAAGGTGGCAGCATTGGCTTTGGTGTCACTCCCAGCTGATGTCATTTGAATTACAAGCACTAGAGAGCGTCAGGCTGCTTGGGCTGATATTTTCCCTCACTGGCTCTTGCCCATTTCAGAGGCAGGTTTCAAACATTCATTCTTGGCAATGGCCTGGTTTTCTTTGCTGATTTTTTTGGTGTGGTTTTTTTTTTTTAACTGAAATTCACTTGAGACCAATCGTATCTAACTGTGCTCTTCAAAAAAAAACCAACATAACACAGAAGCTGAGTGTTGAATCTTCAGGAGCAGGGAATGAGACATTGGTATAGTTACTGCAATATCTCAGAATCCTTGTGGAGAAAATTGTTCCATGAGTTTAGCATACAGTAGTTTGATAATGGATGATTTCCACAAGGAATAGCCGTTTGCCAAGGGGAATTAAGCAAAATACAGCATTTTGGACAGTGAAAAAGATTACCTAGAAACAAGCTCTAAAAGTCATAATGTCATTTGTTTTCATACAAATTTCATTATTCTATTAGTTTGACACAAACAGCAGAGGGGAAAAATCAGCAGTTTGAACTGCTGCCTGCTGCATTCTCAGCGCTCAGGCAGCAGCAGTAGTGGCAGAGCAGCTGCCCCTTGCTCAGGCTGCCTCAGCATGATCAGCTTTACAAAGCCCAGCATCCTGCTATACACTCCTGTGGGCAGAGCAGGGTGGCTGCTCCCCTCCCTTGGCCACATCCCATGGTTATTGTCCTCACAGAAGTGTTGGTGGTCCTTGGGTGTGCGATTTGCTCACTGAGCTCCTGGGTTTTGTCACCTGTTCTTAGCTGACAGGTCAGTTTGGCCAAGTAAAATCACAAAAGTCCAGAAAACAAAGGAGGCATCGTGCGTGGACGTGTGAGCCATTTCTTTGTGCCCCCCTTCTTTATAGAGGAATGATAAGGCAGCCCAGGAGGGTCAAGCCTTTGTGCGTGCTTGTGGCGTGGCAGATGGGGGAATGGCTGAACAGGGACTGCTGATGCCATGCCCTGCTCTGATGTGTTTGTGTTGCTCTTGTTTCCAGGTGGGAGTCCTTAGTCTTAGTACTGATGTACGTCATCTACATCTTTATAATGAAGTAAGTCAAATGTGCCCTCAACTTATGTAAATTCTAAGGCTCCCTGCTGCCCTTACCTCACCTAGCCCTTACAACAAGAAGAAGCAGCCTCCAGTTCTGCCAGGGGAGGTTTAGCTTGGCTATTAGGAAAAATTTCTTCACCAAAAGGTTTGTTGGGTGCAGGAACAGGCTGCCCAGGCCAGTGGTGGAATCACTGTCCCTGAAGGGGTTTAAAAGATGTGTAAATATGGTGCTTCATGACACGGCTTAGCAGTGGGCTTGGCAGTGCTGAATTAACACTGATCTTGATGATTGTGGAGGTTTTTTCCAACCTAAACTCTCCTGTGAATCTGTGCTTTACGGATCTCCTCCTGTGTGAACCGACCAAGACTAATGCAGCAGACCTGTGGCAGAGAGGTGACCTGGATCCATCCTCAGGCCCACCAAAACAGTCTCTTCTGACTTCACTTTAGCGTCCCTGCTCGGAAATAAGCAGGAGTGAGATTCCAGTCTGCTTTTCACGAGTGTGAAGCTCTGCAGCAGTTCTTGCTTGCCTGGAGACCCATGATAAACTACAGTGATTTTCTGAGCATCTGGCCTGTGTGACTTCTTCCACACAAGTTCTTGCTAGTAAAACTGGTCTGTTCTGCTGTTTGGTTCCCCTCCTCCTGTCTTGTTTTCAAAAGCCAGTGGAAAGGAAACACATATTCAAACTGGAACATTCAACAAAACCTACCAGCTGCCAAGCACACCAGTGGTCTTGTCTCCACAAGTAAGACTAGAGATTTGTTTTGAAATGATGAATAGAGTAAATATTGTGAGAGCAATTCTCAGTGAGAACAGCAAAACACTAAGGCTGGCTGAAGGGAGCACGAGTCAGAATTCATCTAATAGAAATTTTGTCATGGAGGGTAGCTTCATTCTTGAACAATTAAAACCAGCAAGACAGTTGTAATGTGTGCATTTTTTTTTTCCTAAAAACAATGTTGTCAATGTGAACAGGCTCTTCAGACCTGTTTGGATATAGCTTGAAAGGTTGTCATCCTAGTTAGAGACCTCTGCCAGGTGTTTATAGGGGTCTACCCTTGCCTTGGAGTGTCATGGGGAGAGCCTTGGCTCATATTTGTGTCAGCTCCCAGATGCTCCAAGAAGCAAGGATTTCCCCACCTTTGCCACAGCTGAGGTGAATTTAGCATAATATGTTGTGTTTCTGTGTTGAATCCTCCCAGTAGCATAATGCTGATACTCAGGTATGATTATATGATAAAAAACCAGGATACAAGGCTAGGAAAGGAAGACTGTCAAGAAGTAAAGATACATCCTGAGTCTTTTTCATTTGCGTAGGTACAACTCAACCATACATCACTGCTTTGAGAGGAAGACCAAAAACTCCGCAAATATGGTGAATGGTTTAGCAAGTAACGCGGAAATGGATGACAGCAGCAACTGCGATGCCACAGTGGTCTTACTAAAGAAAGGTAACTGTTCCAGTAAGTCACCCTCTCACTTGCATCATTCTGGGTGTTCTCTCCCCGCTCACACTGTGGGAACTGCTGCTATCTTGTAAACCACGAAGTAGGAGGGGATAGGTGACCCTTCTGAAACCCCTCTCCCAGATGAGGGGCACAGTGTGGTGATCCCGACCACTGCAGCCTGTGCCACTGGAGGTGGCTGGGGCCTCTTGTGTCTGATTCTTGCTGCTGGACAAGTGCTTGGCTGTAAGGACTCCTTCAAGCCCAGGGGCTGCTTAGCTAACCTGTTACAGCCATTTTAAGTCCTCCTGTGGGCATTGTTACTCTGCACTGAAGTTGCCCATTTACAGCATCTGCAGTTACATTTAACTCCACTCCAAAGGGACATCAACTGAGCAAGAAAAAAGGCCCTACTTAGACGAGTGTACACTTTACCCCCAGTGAAGGGAGGACAGGGACTCTGTGTGGGTCTGGGTACTGTGCTCTTACTGCACATGCTGGCTTTACCATGCCCAACTTTTCCATGTAAGTGGTCTCTAAGAGTATTTCATTTCATCTGAAATCTGTTCCAGTTTGACTTTAGTCATGGTCATGTATAAAAATGGTTGTGTTCAGCTTAAAAAAAATTCCCGCCTCCTATAGCTCAGCAGCAGTAGTTCAATGGCTGCATTTGCAAAGATGTCCTAAACTGTATTCACAGTGGATTTATTTTGTCTTTAAAACAGTCAATAAGCGTGTGCAGTATCTGCTTGGGATGTATGCGTACCTGTCCTCAGGAATAACACCTCTTTTCCCTGAGGCACTGACATAGCCCGAGAAGAAATCAGTCCTGGTCTCTGACCACAGAGGAGCTGCCTCTTTTGTTTAGCTAGTCTATCAAAAAACCCCAACCAACCAACCAAAAATGGTTGGTTGGTTGGTTCCAACCCAAATGGAGCTTGAGAGGCTAGTATATAGTATAGATATATATAGATTTATATGGCTATACGGTCTCTATATATGGACTGTATATAGTCTGTATACAGGAAGCAGTTAAACATGAAATGTTGTGAGGTTTGTTTGCAGCAGCAAATGCTTGGAGTCTGCCAGCTCTCAGTTACAGGCCTGTTGCAGAAGGATGGCTGTCAGCAGTGCTGTGCACTCTGATTTGGGGAAGCTGCTTTTTTGGGGACAGCTCTGTCGCCTGGAGCTCTCCACAGCAGAACTGTGCTGGCAATTCTGTACCAGGAAAGCTGGACTGGGAAAACTCAGTGAGCGCAAACTCAGCCCTTGCACATCCAACTTTACCCAGTGGTCTCAGGGTTGGTTCTGATTGTGGGATTTGGCTAAATGTTCTCACAATGGATTTTTGCATACTCTGCTGATAACTTTTTGATTTGGACGCTTGTGGTTATTCACACTGGCTGAGGAAGGAAGACGAAAGGATTGCCTCATCTTCTTACAGGTTGTTCCTGTATTCCTTGGCACTGGGCCACGGGAGGCCTGGAAAGGCAAGTGGTGTTGCTTTGTGTCCCAGCCAGGGGCACAGGGCCACCAACAGCGCCTGTTGCAATGGGATGCCTGGGGGTTTCAGACACTGTGTCTTCTGAGGCCTTTTCTGAAGCCTTTTCTGAACAGAGGACCAAAAAGTCTGAAACAGAAAAATTTCTGTGTTTGGCAGTTCTTCCAGGTGCCATTCAACAAGTGCCAGTGTGGAAAAACTCATAAGGAAAAGCTGTCTCATTGGTTTTTGTTGTTGGTTTGGTTTGTTTTTTTTTTAATATGGAGGAGCTCACATATCTATTCTATTCCACAGAAGCCTCAGTCGGGGGGAAAAAAAGTAACATAAAGGCTGAGGAGATAGTCTTCTGTAAGACTAACAGTGATGGTTAAAAATGGTAATGCTGAAATAAATGGGCCAGGAGACCAGCTCCTTTGGTTAGGCCTTTATTAAGGGTCTGCTGTGGGTGCGGTGCTCGTGGGGCACGCGCACACCGCCACTGCTCCCAAGTGACAGTGTGGAGGAGGAGGTACAGTGCAGCTTTGCCCACGAGGGGCAGAGCTGGGGCTTCCATCCTCACAGGAGTCCCCTAGGAAGAGCCTTTTGAGCTCGATGTTCAGAGTCCCCTCTCTGATTGAGTGCTGTCCCTGTCACGGTGAGAATCTTGGGTGTCACACAGGCAGCTTCAAGAGACAGTTCCCAAACCAGGCAGGTCATTTCAGCTTGTCAAATTTTCGGTTGGCTCGCTTTATAGGGGATTTCTTTGTCTAAAAAGTACCCGTAGTTCCTCAGTTCCACAATTTGCATCCGGACTTGCGATGTCACCTCCTCTGGCCCCATGTTGGGAGCAGTGATGATGATACCCGGCGAACAGAAAGGGTAAATACAAAACAAGGGATTGAGGGGTAGGGAGACCGAACTGGGGTGCTTAACAACATTACCAATTAACTATATTAGTGCAATCAACAGCCTGTTATTTAACAAACACAGTAACTTCTGGCCCAACTAGGCTAACAACTTATTAATTAACAAACATGGTAACTGTTGCTCAAACTGAACTAACTTGTAAACTTATTTATAACAATGCCACAAAGCATTTGTTTAACACTGGTTTTAATAAACTTGAGCAGAAGTGTGTTGGATAAGGCCTCAGGTTTCTCTGCTGCCAGGTCCCAGTCCTGGCACAGAATTCACAGCCCAAGGTGTCATCCAGGTGCGGGAAGGATGATCCCCCGAGGCAGCGGGCCCTGGCACTGTGCCCCAGGTGGAGCACGATCCGGGGACTGGCTCCTGTCTCCCTTTGCTCCCGCGCTGTGGATTGCTCTGGCACGTGCTACTGGGTTTGATGGCAGTCCCCAGCTGTGAGCTGCAAGCCCAGGGTGCAGGAACCTTCTTTTCGTTTGTGTTGGTACCTTGCAGGAACACAGTTAGTGGTGGGTGAGGACAATGTCCTCACAGAACTGGAAGTAACTGCCTTGGTGGGATAGCTGCTGTTGAAGCAGTGGTCTGCCTAACCCAGGCCTGTGATGAGCTGTGCAGAGCAGATTCACTTCTCTGTAAGGAGCATGAGTGGTGATACCATGTTGACAATTTATTTAAAAACAGGAATATAAGGTGTGTAGAAGGCAAAAATTAAGGACAGATGAGGCCTATTTTGAATGGTCTAGCCGAAAGAATGGTTCTTACAGAGAACTTTCTGGAACCCATGGGTTTATTCTTCTTAGAGCCATATAGAGTAAGGGGAGAGACTGCTGGAAGAAGGCCTCAATTTGTTTTTGTTCCTTGGCTGCAGGAAATTTCCACCGTAAAGCCTCGGTGATCATGGTTGATGAGCTGCTCTCTGCCTACCCACACCAGCTTTCATTTTCCGAGGCTGGGCTCCGGATTATGATAACCAGCCATTTCCCTCCCAAAACGCGTCTCTCCATGGCCAGCCGCATGTTAATCAATGAGGTGTGTCTTTTATCTCCCCCACCTATCCTTCTCCTTCTGAATTTGCCTTTTCCAAATTGTGTTGCAGTGTTTGGCTTCAAATGCAACTCTGGTGTCTCTTCTGGATTCCTGCTAGTGCTCTCCCAGATTTTATCCTTCTGACACTGACTTCACTGAATCATCCCTTGCTCTCTATCCCCTTGGAGATTTTAGCAGAGATTGTTATACAGTTATGTTACATGTAGGTGTTGCTCACAGGAGGTGCCCCCTACACAGATCTGTTTAATAATATGGTACTACCCTGAGACTGCACTTAGCGTGTCACTGGTCTTAGAGTACTCCTGGAATCAATTCCACAGCCACTGGACCTTCTCTTGTAAAAGTTGTATGTGTGAGATTTATCTGGTGGTCTGCAAGCAAGCATCATGTTCTACCTGTTGAAAATCATTCCTTTTGCTTTTAAAGACAATTTTTTAAAGAACGCTACACATCTCTGTGTTCCTTCCTTTTGCTTAAAAAACCTCAAATTTAAAGTCTTATCTTTTAACGAGACTTTGCCTTTATTTACAGAGACAGAGGCTGATCAACAGCAGGACTTACACCAACGGTGAGTCGGAAGTAGCAATCAAGATACCCATCAAGCAGGTGGTGGAGAACGGAACAGGCCCCAGCAACTCTGCCGAGCGTGGTGTGAACGGCACACGGCGCGACGAGGACGCGGCCGAGGCCGGCAACGAGAACGACAACGAGGACAATGAGAACAACGAGAACGACGAGGAAGAGGAGGAAGAAGAAGATGATGATGATGACAACCATGAAGGGCCATACACACCTTTTAACCTACCCAGTAAGAAGCTCCTGCATTTGTGTGGTGTGTGTTTGGATACGCTGGAAAGTGTTGCAGACGCATGTAGAGGTGGAAGTGTGTCTCAGAGCTTCCATCAGCTTTCACTTTGCAATGAGGCTCCTGGTCACATGTAAAAGAGGTGGGGAACTGGGAAGAAGCAGGGACCTCTCAGGGTGCAGGCTCCTGGGGTTGGGCAGGCCTCTGCTGCAGCTCCCGTGTTGGCCCTGTGCTGCTGTTGCAGTCACAGGGGAGATGCAGCAATCTCCACAGTGTGGGTTCTTCCCCCAAAACGTGGCTTACCCCCTGGAGAGATGGATCTCTGCTCGCTATGGAGGAAGCTGAGGGTGGCTGGCTGCTGGCAAGGAGCCTGAGTGAAGGTCAGATGTGTCCATGGCTAGGACATACCTTTGCTGGGAGGTGAGGTGTGCTCTTAACTCAGTTGGACAGTGCAGTGCTAATGTGGGTAAGGCATTGGTGATGCTGTTGTGGGGCAGAGACACAGGATGGTCCCGAGCACCTCTGCTTTCCTGCTGTTCCCTAGGCACTGCCACAGTGCCTCTCACTCTCTGTTGAAGGACTTAGAAAGTCAGAGCAGCTGTGTGACTCGTGAGGATCCACATGTGCCTCAGGCTGCTGAGCGCTGTACCCGCAGGATGGAGATCTCCTTTTAGCCTAGTGCCTCTTACCACATCAGGGCTCTGGTCCTGGGGTGATCATAATGTATCCCCGTCCTGCCTTGGAGTCACAGTTGCCATAGCTGTCAAGATCTGCTGTGTTGCAGATGAGCTGGAATACTGTAGGGACTGGTCCTGCCCTTTAGAGGTAAGATACAATTCTGAGAGCTCCTGTTCAGGTCTCACTCAAACAGCATTCCTGTAGCTGGAGTGAGGAAAAGACCTGAGCCTTAAATTGAATAGTTCAGATGTCCTATGGACTTTCATAGTACATGAAAGGCTGGCATGAACCTCTGGAGATCTCTGGTTCCAACCTCTGCTCAGAGTAGGTCCTCCAAGCCTGTGTCCAGTTGAGTTTTGATTATTTATAGGGACGGACATCCCACAGACTTTGGGTACCTGTTCCAGTATTTGACCACCCCCACAGTAGGAAAAAAAGAGAAAGTGCGCAACTTACCACAGCATCTATTCTGAATTTCCCTTACTGGAAGTTAAGTCCATTGGCTTTTGTAATTCCCTCGTGCTAGGAATTTTGTAATCCCCTTGTGAAGGGCCTGCCTCTCTTTTCTGTACCCTCCCATTAGGTGAATTGAAGGTGAATCAGATCTCTTTCTTGGACTTGCATTTTATGTGGTTTCTATAAGAACTTGACTGTGAAGGAGGATGGTCTGACCCATTACTTAAATTCTCAGGGAAGCCCTTCGTACTCCTGTGCCTGTCTCTGCCCTCTTATCTGCCATCACATCATAATCTTCTGAACAAGGAATGGCACGTTGGCATAACAGGCTGAGGTGTCCCTGGCATCTTGCTTGTACATGTTACCAAAATAATAGCATTCTGAAATACAGCAGACGTGACTTGTGATTGTTTCCCTTTGTTTTGTTGTTTGGCAGCTGGCAAGATAGAAATGTTGAAGTGGGTCTTCACATGGCCCTTGAGTTTTGTCCTGTACTTCACAGTGCCCAACTGTAACAAGCCCCACTTGGAAAAATGGTTCATGGTCACCTTTGCTTCTTCTACCCTGTGGATTGCAGCTTTTTCTTACATGATGGTGTGGATGGTACGTACCAGCTAACCCAGAAACCACTGCGGGAGAAGTAACAGGAGGGAGTTTGTCAGTCTAGAGAAATGCATAGGAAATTCTACACACCTGATGTTTCAGGTGAGAAGCCTTGGTTTGCTTCTATTTCTGTTGGACCTGTCCACACTCAGAGAAGAAAATTAGGGGCCAGTAGCCATGGCCTTTCAACTTAGCTTAGTGCTGGCACTTCATCCAGTTTCTTTACCTTGGGCACCAATTACAGCTGCAGCAGTGGAATATCTTCCAGTCCTGCAGGGTAGTGTGAGGGGTGCTGAGTGTCAGTCTGGCCACAATAACTTTCATTCTCTTGGAGCAAGCAAGCTCAAGAGTTCTGAATGCAGTTGTGAATGATAACACTTTGAACTCAGCATGAACAATAGCATGGCATTCAGTCAAATTCCAGCAGAACTAGAACCATAGGGTGGTTTTATGTCGGCTTAGCTAATATTGGCATATAGTAATGTTTAGTATACTATAGTCATGTTTAGTAATGTACAGTAAACTTCATCAAAGATCGGGAGATAGTTATGCAGGGTAGCGAGCGACCATATAGTCTCTTTTCCAAGCTAGTATCAGGAAGACTGTGGATTAAATGTATAGAACAACTAACGTGAGAGGGTACACAGCAGGTGAGTGCTATCCCCTGCCAGTTGATGAATATACCAAAGAAGCTTGTCACTGCCTCTATTTAAAGGAAGTGTGAGTTTGCACTGAGAGATACCCTCTATCTCACAGCATCTTGCAGATTTGGGCCATGTTGGTCTCGGGTCTTAATTCTTGTAAACAGCTTGACAGTTTATTTCCTCTCCTTAGGTGACAATCATTGGGTACACACTGGGAATTCCAGACGTGATCATGGGCATCACTTTCTTGGCAGCAGGAACCAGTGTGCCAGACTGCATGGCAAGCCTTATCGTGGCCAGGCAAGGTGGGTCATCTCAGGGATGGCATCCTGCTGTGGAAGTGTGTCCTGACGTTCTCCTTCTCTATAGGTAGCACAGGTGTTTCCTTAACAGGAGAATATACAGAGCTCTTTTCACGAGCCTGGAATTTCAAACAAGAACAAAGAAGGTAATAAATTGTGATGCTCTTGCAAATCAGTTACCAGGTTCTCAACAGCAGTGTGGAACAAGTTCTGGCAGTATTGTCAACTTCAAGCCTTCCTCAATAATAACAGTAATTTTCTTATTTTTAATATCAGTGGTGTAGAACTATTTAATGGCATAAGAATCTTTCAGGTCACTTTCCAACTTTTCTTCACAGCCATAAGGACTGAAAGATACTATTGTTTTCCAGAAAAGCAGCTCCCCCATACTTGTGGCCCCAGCAAGAGGTGTGTTAAGAGGAAAAGCAAGTAGCCAGTACTGCTTTGGGGAGCATAACTAATGGCTCCTCACTGAAATAAGCAGCTGCTGAATAGATAACTCAAAGACCTGTGCCATGGTCACAGTAAAGCATCAAAAGCCCTGCCGAACGTGGCACCAGAGGGCTGGCAGGTGACAGCCAGCACGGCAGGTCCCCTCAGCAGCAGATGATTAGTGGAGGGGAATTCTCAGATGATCCTGGAAGGTGGATTAAGCCCCTTTAAGCCTGCTGGCCTTATATAATGGTGGGGTGGGGGGCAAAAGGAAGGGAGGAGTGAGTGTCATTTTCCATAAATCTTGGCCTAAATCGGTGGAAATTACCTGGATTAAAGCTGCAAGGCTTTTCTGAGACGTGTATGTGGTTTCCATTCCTGCAGGTATGGGGGATATGGCCGTGTCCAACTCCATCGGAAGCAATGTTTTTGATATTTTAATTGGCCTGGGCCTGCCATGGGCTTTGCAGACCCTAGCAGTGAATTATGGATCATACGTAAGTCCTGCATTTGTTCACATTATTGTCATTTATTTCTTTATTTTTAATAAGCTGTATCTATCTAGGAAAAAAAATTCCAAAATTCTGTGGATTTTATTTGAAAAAACAAGTAATTTTCTCTGTTGCAATATGGGAGAAGTAGAAATAGTCATTGGATATTTCCTGTCCTTTTGAGGGCAAGTACTTCCATTTCTTCCTTGAAGACAAAAGTCTGTGCTGCAATAAGCTAGCTTATAGACTGCACTGGTTTTTCATACTCTTGAATACGTTCCAAGTAGGAATAACCCTGTTTTTAATAGGGCAGAGGGCATAAACACACGGGTGAAATATAAAATATAATGAGATACGTAGGGCTTTTGCTAAGAAAACTTCTGGCATTACTAAACTGTTAACACACTGGAAAGTGAAGGAAACTGTTAAATAATTGGATGCTTCAGAGCATGACCATCAACAGGAAACTCTGCAGAGCTTTCCTCTTTAAGACAAAACTACCCAACAGCAAGGAACTTATCCTTTACTTCCCAAGTGGAAAAAGAGCCAACCCCTGCCCCAGAGTTGCTGCAAGGTTCCTTCTGAGAAGGAAAAGCAGGAGATACTACAGTGTTCTAGAGAGAAGTCGCTGTGGCTATTGCTATTACCTGGACACCACTCAGACAGCAGTGTGGGGCAAAGGGAAGACTGTTGGTTATAGTCACTGAGTGAATTTTCACATAGTGCAAACCAAAAGGCAGGAGAATGGCAGAACTACTGAGCTTGGCAAGTACCTCTGGAGGTTGTTTAGTCCCCAGCCCTCTGCTCAAAGCTGGGTCAGCTAGAGCAGAATGCTTAGGACCTTGTCCTGTTGGGTCTTGAGTACCTCCAAGGATGGAGTCTGCACAGCCACTCCCTCAGCAGCCTGCTTTGTTGTTCAGCCACTCTCACGGTCAAAACCATTCTTGTATTATAGTGGGATTTCTGTATTTAAAATTGTGTAGTTCCTCTTGTCCTTTCAATGGCTGCACCTTCTTTGTCATCTGCCATCAGGTATTTATGCACATTGCTAAGATCCCCCCGAATCTTCTCTAGGCTGAAGAGTCACAGCTCTTTTCAGCCCCTCTGTACATGAGATGCTGCCATCCCTTAAATCTTCCTTGCGGTCCTTCACTGGACTTGCTCCAAGAAGTCCGTATCTTCCTTGTATTCTGGAGTCCAGAACTGGACAAGCTCTCCAGATGTGAGCAGAGAAGGATCATCTTTCTCTCCCTGCTGGCAACACCTCTCCTGATGTAGCCCAGAATGCTGTTGGTGCTCCCTGCCACAGGAGTGCATTGTTGACTTCAGCTTGGTGTCCACCAGGATCAACAGGTCTTTCTTGGCCAAGCTGCTTTCCAGCTGATCAGCCCCATGCTGATATATGGAGTTATTCCTTCCTAAGCGCAGGGCTTTTCATTTTCCTTTGCAGATGTTTAAGGAGTTTGCTCCCAGCTCCCTCTGTATGGCAGCACAGCCCTCCAGAGCATCAGCCACCTTCCCTGGTTTTGTATGGGCTATGAACTTGCTGAGCCTGTTCTCTCTCCACCATCCAGTTTATTAAAAAAGGCACTAGACAGTCCTGACCCCTGGGGTAAGGCCTAGTGACTGGCCCACAGCTGGTTATCAGGCCATTGCACTGTCCGCTTATCTGGGCTGTTTGTGCCCTGTTTGTCCCCGAGGATGTTTGAGAGAATGCAGGAGCCTTGCTGCAGTCAACATAAACAGTGTCTGCTGCGTTCCCCTCACCCAGCAAGTCCCCTCTCATACAAGGCTGTCAGGCAGGGTCAACAGGATTTCCCCTACATAAATCTACATGTCTTGTCCTTCATGCATTTAGAAGTGGTTCCCAAGATCCTGTGCTCCGTCATCTTCCCAGGGATCAAGGTCAGGCTGACCAGCTTTTAGTTCCTCAGATCTTCCCTCTTCCTGAATATAAGAGGAGTGCCTATATTCACAAGGAAGCAGTGTGATATGAATAAAATCCCTTTACTTTAATGAGCAATTTATCTGCAGCTCATCTATATTTTTGTGAAAAAGGATGAAAACAAGTGGCTGAACAGAAGCAGCCAACTTTCATGGAGGTGTAACGGTATCACTACTGTTTTGCACACCCAAAACATCCGTTTTACAGTGTGATCACATGGAAAAGGCAGTCTTGGATTCAGCTCCACAATTAGCAAAAGGGATATTCCTCAGTTCTCACTTGCTGTTCCTGGATTTCACTCCAAATCCTTGGGTAACTGGACTTTAAAGCAAAGCAAGCCCGCTTTCACCACCCTGTTATTAGTAATTAATTTTTGAAGTATTACTAAGTTACCGGCAAGGCTGGCATTAGCTGGGTCAGGTGTACCTTGGTGACAGTGCCTAGAGATCCAGGATGCTGGTGTTATTCCAGGAATGTGGCTGTGGTCCCTGGCACCCAGGTCAGAGGGGGCAGCAGACGTGCAGCTCCAGTTCCTGAGGTCTGTCAGGCTGAGCCTTGGGCTGTTTGCGTGAGCAGGCCCTGCTAAGTGCACTGGGGCTCGTGGGCTCAGGCCAGCCTGGTTGTTCACTGATTATCACTGTGATTTACAGGTACTAGGTGATTTCTGAGCAGATAGTACAGGATTTAGTACTGCTCCTTTGGTGTTTGGCAGGACCCAAATGTGTCTCTGTAGTATCTCCTCCAACAGGGGGACTCCTCAAAGTGGTCTTGGTGCCCCTGACTTGCATGCAGAGGCAGGGAGAAATGCGTAGACGACAAAAAGGGCTTGCATGATCATGATTACTTTGGTGTGGAGATCCAAAACAGTGATTGCCTCCCTAGAATGTTCAATGTTAAGTGCACTGTGGCAAAGTTAAATTCTTGATGAAAGTAAACGCATTTTAGTAAACAAGCTGTAATAACTTTGGTGGAAGCTGTTTCTTTAAAGGTAAACTTTAATGCAGAAGAGCTTCCTAGAAGCCCCCTCCAGTCTTTCTTTTCTGGGATTATAAACACTCAGGCCTTTCTTCAAAATGTGGTATATCTCTAATATCATATCTCATATCGGTAAAATCTGTACATACATATATACTGTTCCAGGCTGCCTGCCTCAGAATCCTCTGTGAACAGATTTTACTCCCTGTTAATCCTGGTGTAGGGAGTTCTTCCATGTTACTGTGCAGAAGATTTGAGAGAAGATGTGGAGAAGATTTGCTCCTTCTTGGTGCTGTGTGCCCACATGTGTGGGGCAGCCTGGTGCCCTGTGATCATGGGCGTTCGGTGAAGTGGCTTCACGTGGAATCGGGACTTGTTGTTTAAACAAGCTCACTCCATGGAATAGTGTCTGAGGGGGGAAAAGGCAGCTTTGTGATCTGACAGAATGAGTCAGGAAAAGAGCAAGAGGGGGGACCTGTCAGAGAGATGAATGGGCTTGCTGGAGGCACAGTAGGTGAATGGCAGAACTGGAAATAAGCTGTGAATCTCTGGAGACACGTCCTGGTGCTGGGTTGCTAAATCACTTATTGATTGAGTGCCTCTCTTCTGACCATCCCTTCCCCAGCCGCATTGTCAGTGGATGCCTCAGCTTAATATTTATTTTCTTCTTCCTCTCTTGTTACAAGAAGGGAAAGGAAAACAATCTTATGGTTCTCAGTCTGCATCTTGACAAGCACCTGTCACCTGGTTTAGAGAAGGAGGTTTTCCTTCTTTGTTCCTGCTTTAAATTAAACATTTTCTCCTAGAATGTGGTTACACTGCAAGTGCCTCACCCTTTGCCTTCAGCTCAGGTGTCAGTTCCGGAATTCCTGGCTTGGACCAAGCCACTGACCATTTTCCCATCAAAAGACAAATCTATTCAGGATCAAACTTTCTACATCAGATCCCTTCTGATTTTACAATGCCAAGTCTTTAATGCAACCATATGTTTATTATTTCAAGGGTCCTTGTTTCTGAGTACTCATGAATGTCCAGAACTCTGCCTTCCTCTGTGTTTCCCACTGGAGCTTCCAGCTCCACTGCTCGCTTGGCCACCCTCCTGCATCAACTCTGGCCTTCTGTTATGTACACAGCTAATCTGCAGGCCTGCAGGAGGAAAAGCAGCATCCCTCTGGACTTTGAGAGTCCTTTGACAGAGTTTGCTTTCTCCTCTCTTCCAGTATGGAGTCCTGGACACATTGCTGGCTCTCTAATCCAGTAAGCATCCCTCCCCAGTGCACCTGGCATATGCAGGGTGGAAGGATTTTGCTCCGTATCTTCCATCCTATTGCTTCCCTCTGGAATATTTTTTTTGCATGTAAACCAGACATCATCCAGCAGTATTTTAGAGAATAGGAATTTTAGCCTGAGGATAAAGAGCCAGGTTCATTTGATCACGTCAGCATTTGGGAGTATAGTCATGTCAGTCCAATTTGCTCCTCTGCCTGATAACTTCAGCCAGTTTCAGCAAAATTTGATGTACATTAGAAGTCTGAGAGACCTGACATTCCTTCCATGCAAACAAGCAGCCTGAGACAGCAGGAATAATCCCAGTGCAAGGTTATTTGGACATCAGAGAATCCAGAGGGAAGCAAATGCTTGCAAAGCACAGATGGAGATGGGCAACATCACTGCTTTGCTCCTCGCTGACCAGTTGATTTTTACTGGTTTAATTCCAAGGCACTATGGTGAATGGTACATTAGGACAAAGCTGGCTTTGTGGCAGATAGATTATTGGGATGATTATACTGTAGTAGAGCAAAAGTGTCCATGCCAAACCCCCTAGCACTGCGGGAGTTCTCTCCAGCCATAGCTCCTGTGTGACACTGCGAGTGGCCACGTGCAGCTCTCTAGGTATGTACCCTCTGCAAAGTGAATTGTGTGATACAGAGCAAAACAAGGACACTTTTTTAGGAGTCTAAAAATAGGTTTAAGAAGGAAATTCCGTTTAAACATGCAGGAATGTGTGAATGTTTGAAGTTGCAGTTTGCTGAGACCGCTGTCTCATGGCAAGACCTCGGGAATGCAGGATTTGGACTGAATTTCCTCTGCCAGGCCTAGACAGTGAAGGAGGAGGATACTCAGACATACAGAAGACCTGCAGCTTTTTCAGTTGAGAGACTGGGAAACAAAGCATAACCCTTCTGAAATTCCTTACTGGGGTAATTTCTGTCATATTGGGGCCCTGAAGCAAAACCAGTATGGGTTTTGGCAGTAGCTCCTTGTTTTCCCTTAAGCAACTGCCAGAAAAGAACTTAAGAATAGAATAACTTTTATTTCCATTGTTTTTCCTCTGCTGTTTAGCTTCAGCCTTGGTTGCCACAGCAGCATGGGAATGGCTGGAGCTGGTGGCAGCCTCTTTGCATTTGCTGCACAAGCAGCAGGGAGGTGGCCCCCCTCAAACAGACAGAGGAGGCTGTGAACATGCAAACCTTCTGTGCCTGATCAGCCAGAAGAGCATTCTTCTGCCTTGCTTCAGCCCCTACACACAAGCCAGTCCTCAAAGGGGAGTTTGGGAATATTGATTTTTTTCCTCCTTGCAGTATGAGGGAGGGCTTCTTCTGCAGACAGTTTTGTCTTGGGGAAGAGGCATTTCCTATTCTTAAATGAACAGGGGTCTGGGCTTTTCCTTATACGATTAAGATGACTCCAGCTGAGGCTCTTTCTGGTCTTGGCCAAAACCTGAAATTATCTTCTCCCTTACTGTGAGTTTTGAATGTTTTGCTGCCCTTGTTTTCCCTGAACTTGCACATTTTCACATATCCCAAGGAAATGTATTCCATTGCCTCTTGCAGGAAATCCCACTTGTTGCATGAGAGGGCTGCTTGACTGATTTCTGCCCTAATTTAACAGATCGAGGACACATTTTTCTTAAGCTTTTGTTTCAAATTTCAGAGTCTTCTGGGCTTCTGTGCTCATAGTTAAAAGTCATGATAAGAAATGGGGTAGGCTGGTGATTACCAGAGGAGTGGAATCTGTTAAATCTGTATTTCCAGAGCTGTAGATAGATGGGAAATTTGTGAAACAGCAGCTGGTAGTCCTAAGTCAAATTCAGGAAAACAAAAGGGTTAGTCAGGAAAGTCATTTGGCTGAACTAGATACACATCACAGCTGGAATTTCTGGAAGAAAAAGTTCAACTGTTTGAGTAAAAATATGTCACTGTTGAGCAAGGGAAACTTGGTACTCATGCTGCAGAAGGGTTGCCACATTTGCTTGGCCTGCATAGGAACAGCATGATGTGTGTGGCTCTTACATTGGTAAAGCTGCTGTAAATAATTAGCATAGAGTTTCTGCTTTTGAATTATCCCTAATAGCATCTTTTATTCTCCTAAATGACCTCCAAGGAAGAGCCTTGCAGATAGTCTGAAGAAAGCAGGCCCAAACACCTCTTTCAAAGCCCTGTACCCAGAAAATTAGACACAGAGGCCTTTGGAATGCTCTGCTGGGTTTATGGAGGATGAAGTTGTAACTGAGAAGCAGCATCTGCACTTTAGGTTAAATTCAGACATTTTCCATGCTAAAATAATTCCATCTTCATTTTTTCCTTTTCCTGTAGATCTCTTTCCAGTTGATACATTTTATACTGACAGTTTTTACAGATATTGGCACTGGTCAGACAAAATTCCTGACCAAAATCCAGACAGGAATTTATTGTAAAATAATATCTCTTTCCTAGCCAGCTGCTGTTCATTTGGGAGAGCAGGGAAGGCAGATTTAAATGTGTATTTTAGTTTTAGCTCACAGTTAGTATAGGGCTTTTTTGCACTTTATATTAATGGAAATGCAGGCTAGCTGTTATGCGTAGGCTATTCTGATGGGTGGAAGCAAGAGTGGAGGAGTGGATGCACCGGAATGACTGAAGGAGAGCGGGCTGGTCCATCTCTGAAGTTTACATTAGCAGTGGGATCATGATATTTTTCATCTTCAGTTATGCAGACAGTCCCAAAATCTGTCTTCACGCCCTCAAGCAATCCAAATCCTCCTTTTCTTTGAGCAATCTGATGAGAATATGGTATTTAACATGAAATGGCCATAGGAATGTAATGATTTTGCTGTCCATCCATACCCTTACAGCACATTCATCTTAAAGAAATCCTCCAGTACTTTTCAGATAAAATGATCATCATGGCTGTAGCCTTTTTTTATGGTGTCAGCAATCAGTAGAGAAGGAGAATGTGCAGTTTGTCTGAGGTGGTATTTTAACATGTGTGGAGGGAACAGCAGAGCTCAGGCAGCATGGGTTGGCTTAGAAGAGCCTGGGTATGCAGAGTGCAGTGCAGGCTCAGAGTTTCCAAGTGTCAGGACTGATCATGTTTTCTGACTCTACAGGTCAGACTCTCCCCTCAGTGGTCCCTAGGGAGTGAACCTCGATCATTACTCTGGATTTAGGAGCAATAGCAGGGTGAAAAGGATTTCCTGGCTGTGGTGTGAAATGATACAAGTGTATCGGCATTCCTGTGTTCTTAAAATTGTAGTGCTGCTTGTCACATTAGCAATACCCACTTCCCTTGCAAATGGGATTCTTTATAATCTAGCTAGAAGGATGAGAGCACTGAGAAGCCAACCTTCCATGGAAGGATGTCTGCTCCACACAATAGCTCCTGGAGAAGTGCCTTGAGAGACTTCACGGAGTGGTCTCCTGCAGGTGATGCTGTTTGAGGTCATATAAAAATGCCCAAAAGGATAATGATTAAGTTCCCCAAGAGAAGGATGAGAAGCCAAGGAGAAGAGGAGTGCTAGCTGAGGAGCAGCATTGGAGAGATGGCTTTACTACCTGTAGCCTTCCTTTGTAACATTAGGTTTACATCTCACAAAAATTATGTTTTAAAAAGTATTTGGACCCTAAAGATGCAGGTGAGTTCTTAGGTTAGACTCAGAGCCTCTAAAAGTGGCAGTTTAATGGTTTCCCATCTTTGTGGACCTGCATCTCTGTTCTTGTCTTGGACGATGACTGTAACTGGGGCTCTGCCATGGAGACAGCTGCACCGGAGCCTGTGATGTGCCTGGTACACAGCCCTGCAGGCAGTAAGTTGTCTCCTTGTCTGATCTGCCTCAGTGCTAAATCAGGTCCAGCCTGTGCTAGTGTGCCATGATGCATTGATGCAGACAATTTTTCAGCACCTGAGGCTCTGGTTTTGCGATTACTGACTTATTCCCGTCACCAAGAGGAGTAAGAAGGGAAGAAATAAGGTGAGTGCAGGGAAGAAATCAGGTGCCTGTGTGTGTCCTTGTTTATTTTCCCCCACTCTGAAGCATTAATTGGCAACTGAATGTGAAATTTCCTTTCCCCTGCTTGTTCTTACCAGACTAATACAGGAGTTAGAAAATGTCATGATATAATAGTACAAGGGATGGCAAAGCTCATGTGGAAGCAGAAACTGAAATGCTGTCAGCTCCCAAGGACACTCCTCTAATAACACTCCTTCTTTGGCAAAATAGGGAGTAGGCAAAGTTATCTGCGATGTAATGTCTGACTTAGCATTTACAGCTTGCAAGCCACTGTTTAGCAGCTCAGCAATTTGGGATTTTGGAATGATAAATAGCGAGGAATATTGTTGTTTGAAATTGAGATGGTTTGATAAACTTCTTCCTTTTACAGATTCGGTTAAACAGCAGAGGACTTATCTATTCTGTTGGTCTCCTGCTGGCATCAGTTTTTGTCACAGTATGTATACAGTCTTTTGTTCTTCTTTTCCAAAGAGGGATTTTTATAGACATTCTCTTCATCTGCTCCGTTCTCACCTCCAGCTGAAATAGTGGCTGCAAAGTCTCTTGTTACAGGATAGGGGTGCTCCCTGTTGTTGAAAGCTTCCCGAGGCTTTGATCCAGCTCTTTGCAGGAGCTGTCACTTCCACGGGATGGCACTCCTGCCTGTGTGTTTTCCATGGGAGGAGCTGGGTGAGCCATAGTAGTCCTTAGGTATTTCTATGCTAGAGCTGAAGCAGATCCCTTGATGCATGGTGAGATCCATTATCCTGTGAGACAAGCAGACAGAATGCTGAGTGGATTGCTTGGCTCTCTCTAATATCCTTCTGAAATACAACACAGTCCAGAAAAAAAAACAGTGCCTGACAACATTTCTGTTGAAATTGGTACTTGGCCTTCCCTGGCCTTTCCCAGAAGTGATAGAAGAGGAATGATGTGACATCTTCCAAATCTTGAGATTGGGGCGGGGGG
>VXBQ01008651.1:0-18457 GCA_013400175.1 Phainopepla nitens | reverse complement strand
GGGGGGGGGGGGGTGTGGGGGGCATCCTGTGCGATGCACACTAACACAGTTCCCACAAACACAAGACTTTAATCTTTGGTGGAGGCAAACTATGCAAAGTAAAGCAGTCTTAGACTGTGTGGCTCTAGATTGAGATGCAGAGGAGCACATGAAGCATTTTCAGTTAAAAAAAGATAAAAAGCTGGCTTTTAAGTCCATCTCTCATTGAATTAAATGGGATTGTTCTTGCCAAAATTAAATTGACTGCAGAAACCTAAGGTGAGGTGATGTAAGTCAGGGTGGCTTCTGTGACTGCTGCTCTGATTTACTTGAGCTGTGATTTTTCACTTGGTGCAGTTTGTGATTGCTTACAACTAATCATCAGTAACGGGACAGCCCTCTTTTGGCTCCTGTAGCTGAGGAGGGGATTTACCACTTTATTCCTGCTGTGGTGGCTTACTCTGTGTTTATTGTAGGTTTTTGGTGTCCACATGAACAAATGGAAACTGGATAAGAAGCTAGGGTGTGTGTGCCTTTCCCTTTACGGCATCTTCCTGTGTTTCTCCATCATGACAGAATTCAATGTTTTCACTTTTGTGAACTTGCCAATGTGCAGAGATCACTAACGCAGGTGGCAGACTGTCGGGAGGAGCTTCCTTTTTACCTGTGCAATACAAGCCACGGCTGGCATCTCCTGGATGCAGTGCACCTCCAAGTCGTGACCTATATCGTGTTCACTGTTCATAGGACCCGTGGCCCAGTCTAGGTTTGCCCTCTCCCTGGCCCCCACAACCTGGAACAATCCTTCATCGATGTGAAGAGCATTTTCCAACATCCATGTGATTTCCTAGCTCAGTTTTTGAACAGTGTGACTGGGACTCAAGATGAACTGGCTGCTAACTGGCGTTAAGCCAGTCAAAACTGGTCTGCTACAATTCCTTCTTTTTTTAAGTTATTTGATGGAAGACTAATTAATTTATGACTTAAGACTATTGCTACAATGCAGAAGAGGGTACACAGTATGGAGGCTGACTTTCAAGAAGAATCATGGGAATTCTGTTTTGGTTGTGGAGGGTGGTTTTTTGTTTAGCTTTTAGGTTTGGGTTTGTGGGGTTTTTTTGGTTGCTTGGGGGTGGTGGGGGTGTTGTTTTTGTTTTTGTTTTTTTTTTTTACTTGCCAGAGATCAACGTCCTCTCTTGCATCTTCTCCTTCTGAGTGCTGAGTCTCCTGTAACAATCCAAAGGCCACAGGGCAGCGTAAAATGGAAATGCAATTCAAGGTACTCAGCATAAGAATGGATAAAAGAAGATTGTCAAGGAAAAAACTGATGACTTTTTACTATAAATAGTTAACCTTGTACAGGTTTGTTAAAGAATGCAAGCTAAACGTGGATTCAAAGGGTAAACACTGCTACCATTTTACTATGAATGTTGGAGTTTTATTACTAGGGTGTTTGTTATTTCCAAGCAATAGTTTGATTGCCAGCCCAGGAGGGCTACCAGGGGAGGTGTCCTGGTTTTTAATGGTCTGCACATGGAAATGGAAGGTCAGAACTTTCTCTGCTTCATCAGATTTCTTGTTTTGGGGGGATTCAATAGTTCATGTCTTATTTGTTCTGAGAAAGACATAAGTACATGTGAAAACTTTTCTAAATGAGTTACAGACACTGGTTTCTTTAAGAGGAAAGAGGCATATTTTGCACAGACATAGTTACTGAAGTCATATTTTGCCATTCTTTAAAGAATACACTGGACCTGGCCAGATATTTGTTGTCTTAAGCAGTTGAACTTACCTGGTAACAGATCACATGGATTCATCACCCCTCCTTTTGGGAGGGAGGAAGACATAGACAGAGATGGCACATTTTAAAATGTGGAATATCTTCAATGCAGACTTGCTCACAGATCTTAAGTTATTGTGAAAGTTTAGCTATTCGTTGTTCCAATATCCTTGCTAGATTTTGTATAATTCTGTATTAATATGCAGGCAGATTCCACCCCTGAGAAACACCATCACTGCTTCATTTGTATGTATTGATACTGTGGGTTCTTGCCACTGTGGCTCTTGTATTTACTTTAAGCACTGATCACTTCTGATCTATTTGGTATATTTTTTCCTCTTGTATATGTTCTGGTATGAAATGTATTAAGAGACTACCAGCTAGGTGAATGTTTTTGTCTATGGTACAAACGGTGGCAAATAATACTAAAGGTACAGCAAACCCTACGTAACAGAAAGAAAGGAAAAAAGCCCGAAACACCAAACCCTAAACCATAGCAGGAGAAGAAAGAGCTCCAGTTCAAAAGAAGAAAGAAGAGAGCCATGTTCTGTTCACAGACAAAAAAGCCAATTTTTATTTTGTTTGCACTTTTGGAATTAATTTTTTCAATCTGATTTTTTTTTTTTGGGGCACAATGTTGTAAATGAAAATACTTGCACCCTGTGGTTTCCCTTCAGCTCAGCAGCTGGTTTTCTTTGTTTGTTACACCAAACATGTGGGGGCACTGGCAGCTCCTGCACTGTGCGTGGCAGCGAAGTCCCGTGGAAAAAGCCACGTCCTGCTGGCCCCGCTCGGGGAACAACGTGTGCTGGTGGATCCCTGACAAGAAGGAGGGGTCCAGGGACAGACAGTAGAGAGAGTGGATGACATGTCTGCATCGCCAGTTTCCATCCTGGAACGCAATTGTGTTGCTGCTTGTCGAGCTCTGCAGCTGAGGTTTGAGCAGCCTTCTCGTACCTGTGCCCGCGGGACATCCTCTTGCGTTAGGAAGCCCACTGTACCTTCCTGTTGTGTTGGGTTTTTGTTTCTTTTGTTGTTGTTGTTAATGAGATGAATAATAATAATAACAACCACTAAAATGCTTAAAATACTTCCTTAAGTCAAATGATGTTTGCAACGCTGTGGCATGCGTCACTCAAGCCACCCCACAAACACACAGCTCCACTTCATAGAGAGATGCAGTTGCTCCTAAGCAGAGTGTGTCCTTGCTGATAAGGAGAAGGAAAAAAAAGAAGAGAAGTTTCATATCAGGGCCTATTATTTCTTCCGTTTTGAATATTTATACTGCTACTCCAATGGAGCCAGTTGGATCTATTTCTGCGAAATAGCCGTTACCTATCCCATGGCACAAAAACTGCATGAGTATTTTTTAGGAACTTTTTCCTACTGGTGTGCATTAAATACTGTAGTAATTGTAGTTTTGTGTTGTCTGTAAAACCTGAAATACCTTGCTTTGATACTTGTGTGTGTTGCCAGAATGTTCTGCCAGCAGCTTGTTCTAAGCAGGAGCAAAAGTCCCTTGAACTGCCATTACCTGTGCCGTAGATGGCTCGATAAGCATGTCCTAGAGCGATGCTTCCTGCCAGATGTGCTGATGATTTGCAGCTAGATCGTCAGGTCCGGGCCTGGTTTGGAACAGAGGAGACCGACCGAGTGTGCCAGGAGAGGGCATGCCTCTCACGCTTGTTAGCACAGTCACGTCCTGTGTGGAAGGCCCCAGAGCAAGACCCGGCAGTTTTTGGCGTCCTTCCTGCTCGCCATCTCCCAAAGTGGCACGGCCACTCCTGTTCCAGTGCAGGGCATCCTCGGAGCCGTACTGGGCCTTGCAGAGGACTGAGTCTCTCAGGGGTTCTCCCCCTCCCAGGGAGGTTCTCCCCTCCCCAGGTCAGACCCTGGAGGACAGCCAGTGCCTGGCTCAGTGTCCCCATGGGAGGCTCTGCTGTGCCTGTGGCTGCCCGAGCTGCGAGTGTCACCCCGTGCAGGGCCTCGGGCGCCAGCCGGGCTGGCCCAGCCACTGGGGCTGGGGGTGGCTGTTCCAGGGGGGAAGGGGGAGCTGAGGGGCTCTGAGGCCCGGGGTTGGGGGCTGCAGGGAGCCACCAGGGAAACTGGATTGTGTTGGGGTACTTTTGGCATGACTGTGATTCATTTGCACTTCTCCTCTTCTGAAAGCAAGGGTCACCTTCGTGTCTGAGGCTGCTCTGCTTCTTGGGGCAGTCAACTGTTTTTGTTTCCATTCCTAGCAATTGCAGATGATCTTCAATGAGTATTTCAAAGGGAGATTAAAGAGCCTTTTCCTCTATGAAGAGGCTTCACTGCCATTCTGACTTTGACTTGTGATCCTTGGCTGGCTTCAGATCTGCTTGACATGGATGGCCTTCCTTTGACAGTGGTTCAAAGGCAGAATGGTTGGAGGGGGTATGATAAGGGATGGTCTTAAGACATGCTGGGAAAATTGCTTTTGTCCCTACCAAAGGTGAATTTTTTACTTCCCTTTTCTTCCCTTCCCTTTTTTTTATTTTTGTTTTTTTATGTACTGTGCTTTTTAATAGACTTTTTCTGTGATAGGAACACCAATGTGAAATGTGTGCGTGGGAGATTTCCACTCGCATAATTTGTTGGTTTTACTATGATGCCACTTGCATGCTTAGTTTCCTGCTCTCTGTCCTCAGCTGTGTCACTGAAATCAATTGATGAGCTTTGGATTTGTGATGGTGCTCATGGAGAACGAGATGCAGGACTGGGTTTTCTCTTGACAAAACAAATCAGGTAGAAGGGCAGTCAGGTTTTCGAAAAAACAGTGTTCAAGGCAGGTGGAGCAACCTGAAGGTAACATTTAATACCCTGTTGTCAGAACAGGGATTTTTATATGTATTTTCCAATTAATACCTGTGAAATAAAATGTACATTCAGTATTGTTGAATAACTTTTTAGAAAATTATAGCTTTCTGCTGATTGACAAATGTTTCTTATATCAAGATTTTTTGAAAACCTAATCCTTTCAATTAAAATTCAGAGATGCAATAGTGCAAATAGTGCAAATATTTCAAAGTTACACCACTTGAGCTTTAAACTTGTTTAAAAATATGTTTTAAAAATCAATCTCAGTGGACCATGCTTACCTGAATTTAATTCTGCCTTGTACTTTCAAAGTTTCACTTGATCAGCAGCCACTGCAAGTTAGACTAAAAGATACTTAGATCCAAGTAAAAACATCCCTTTTAGGTTGGTACAACTTTAACTGAATCAGTTTAAAGCCGTGGCTTTAAGGAAAGCAGTGGAAGCTTGAATATTTGAAAGACCTCAGCCACTTCAGATTTAAGTTGCTGCAGAGTCTGAGTGTGCTGAATGGATGTACTGAGCAGAATGCAGGGCTCGGTTTCAGGAAGAGAGTTTTCAGTATTCAGGGACTTGAATGAAATCTGACCTTTGAAATCAGGGACAGAACTCCTATGACTGTTGTAGGGTCAGTGATGTGTTTGTAGCAGTGAGTCCTGGAAGGGATGGGGACACTGTTTTTTTGGGTGAGTTTTTTATTTTCTTACCTGAACAGATAAATGATAATTAATAAGACCAAGCACTTTTAAGGGAATTTACATTAATACTCTCTTAGCACTTAGTGGCCTCAAATCTGAAGCACAGTTCCAAAAAGCACCTACTTCTTCCCAAACTGCTTGCACTTGTCTGGCTGAATCTGCAGAATCAACCTCTGGTGAGGACTTGATCTTTGCCTTTTGGAGAAGATCACTTTATTTCTGGGAAAGCAATAGGGTAAGAAATGGCAGTCTGTTTCGTTGTGCCCTGGGGATGTAAATTGGCTATGAAATCAATTATTTGCTGGCCTGAAACAGTCTGACGTCTAGGCCAAGTTCTCCAAGTTTGGGTAGAAGACTTAATTTCAGGAAGGCTTCTAAAAAAAGCACAGATTGTTTAAAGCCACATATTTTTAAATGTATTTATGTAGCAAAAATGACTTTATTGTGGTATTTTTAGATAGGTTTCTGGCTTTTTTTAATAGACTCGGAGAACAAGTTTGAAACCCTCCACACCAGAACAACCCAACAGAAATCTTGTCAGTGTAATCTTTGCCTGCCAGGTAGGATTTGAATGGTGCTAAAAGTCAACATGATAATTTTACAGCAGCAATTCAATATAATGTGATTACTGCCGGCTGAGGAAAATCACACTGCAGCGTGCCAAACCCTGTGAGGGTGTTTGTAGTTGGCTACCGATCGACTCCCGTTTGCCACTGGGGAGCAAAGCGAGACCTCGGGTTCCTGGAGCAGCGATGCCTGCTGCTGAGCATTTTGTCCTGTCAGGACGGGAGGGGGCTGCTGGGACACAGGCCCCTTGGCTGCTGCTGCCAGCCTGGGATTGCATTTGCTCCTTTTTCAGAGCAGGGATATGTGTTCCCCTGAGGACCAAGTCTTTTCTTAGCTCTGGTCAGCGTTGCTTTTGGCTGATAAACGCTGGAGCAGGGAAGGGAGCAAGGGCTCTGTTCACTTTACGTGTGTAGAGGCAGATGCTGTGTCACAGGAGGACTTTGGATGGAGCCTGTCTAAATGTTGGGACGTTCTGTGCCATCTCTCCCAGGAGCAGACATCCCTGTACACCCAGCAGCCACCCGCTTTGCTTCCTTATTTTATCTTACTCCTTGTGTTGCCAGGATTAAGAATTTTGCTTCCACTTCTTCATAAGCTGCGTCCCTCTGGCTTTGAAGGCTGGGCCACGTCCTGCTTTCAGTAACACAGAATTAGTGCCCTGGGCTAGCACATTGTGTGCAGGTTTTGATCCAGCAAGCTGATTGGAGAAAATGCAAGGAGATCCTTGCTTGGCGCGCCAGCCTCCGAGCACCTGCCTCCAAACAGCCCAAGCTGCCTGCCTGGGAAGTGCCCCAGGCCACTGGGGTAATCAGGCACTGCACAGGACGTGGGGACACTTCTCATGTGTTTTCAGAGTCCCTCAAGGGAATTTTGCACCCTGTGCAAAGACATGCATTATACAATAAATAGAATTGATCTGATTAAGGGATTCTAGATCTGACCTGGGTCTTTTACACTTTGTGAAGCCAGACTGTACTATGGGAGTTTTACTGTGGGACTCAGTCACAAGTTCATATAATTCTTTGGCAGGTTTTTAGTGGTTTTTAAAAAATCTATGAACATAGGTTTGTATTCAAGCAAAATACAGTATTTACACACATAGATACACACACACACACTCTACCTAGTAAAGTATACATGTTAACTGTTGTTAAATTGAAGCCCTGTGGCAACCAGCTGTTTCTGCATAGGAATAAATTCTTATCATGGCGAGTGCTAAGATGCTATAGGTGTATGAGTATTTAAGACAGTCTTACACATACCTATTTATAAACTCAAGCAAAGTTTTTAGTTGTTTTAGCAAGGTATTGTGAGTGGTGCATGGTAGTTGCCTATCTGTAATACATCTGTGTATATTCAGTAATATTTCTAATTATTGTTAGTCATTTGAAGTTCCAGTTCTATTGCTGAATATAAAGTCAGTTTTGGGGAAAAAAAAAAAGAGCACGTGTGAGACATTGAGGAGATAAGAAAGTTCTACACTGCAGTATTTATGCATTTTCTTTATTTATTTATCACACACAGAATGCTGAACCTCTGGTTCAAGAAGACATTTCCCCATGCTGACAGAAGATTTAGGAACCTAATTTTGGTCCCCTCCTAAAGAAAATGCCAGGTTTCCCTGGATCAGGGGCCAAGCAGATGAGGCTATTTAAAGCATCGTTCCATCTTTTTGAGTGGCCACTGAAAGGAGTGAGACCTTCTCAAATGGTAACTTCTATTAGCAGAGAAGTTAAGAAATGCTGAGAGATCCGAAGATGCTTCTGCAGCTGATCTATAAGAGTAGAAATATGTAAAGAGTAAATAAACAGTAAATACTCCTTGCACTTTTAATACTTGCACTATCACTGTCATGAGGTACATTTCATAAGCTACCCACAAGTAGATTTTTTAATTATTATTTTTCAAGGGTTTGTTTTGTTCTCCCTTTCATTAGGGAAATAATCTTCCTTTGGCTTGTTTTCCCCCATTCTTTTCAACAGTAAGTGATTGACTTTGGTTAAATGTGAAGATCCCCCTAAACCAGGTGTCATGTGCCAGCTAATGCTCAAGACAAGCTGACAGTTATTGTCCCAGCTTTATGACAGGGTTTTTCCTGTTTACAGCTGGCAGGGACCTCCCACCTTGAAATCCTGCAATAAAACTGGTCCCAGCACCCACAAACACAACACTCCCCTATTTCCACCCCACTGGTTTGGTTTAAGGGGATCAGCAGATCTCCAGTGTAGAATCATCTATCACATCATCGCTGTCAGTGGGGATACAGTGGGGCTTACTGGGGGAAAATAGAACTGCAACAGTGGAGTCCTTTTGTAGACAATGTTTTATCTTGACTTGACTTTGCCAGCTTTTAAAGACATGGGGGAATTTTGGATCAGGAAAGAAGAAAAGAGGAAGATAAAGGCTGATTTCACGAAGTACATCCTCAGTCTTTCATGAAGGTTTGTATAATGTTCCAGTTTTGCATAGAGTGACTTCCCATATTCTGTCAAACATAGAGCTCAGCTGAGTTGTTCATCCTGGGTTCTCAGAAACAGCCTTTTTGTCTCATGTTTCTCACTGCTGAGTCAGGACCTCTGAGCGTAACATGCATTTCTGTATCATGGAACTACCTTGTGAAACTGCTTTTAGGTGAAGTGAGCAAGAACAGAGATTGAACCACATCAGGTTTTTGAAAGAAGCCAAAGCAAGATGTTTGTGTGGTAACTTCATTCTGAAGTGATTTTTTTTTTTTTAATGGATGCCAGAAGCAAAGGACACAAAGTGGAAATCTAGTCAAGCAGCACTAGTGGAGAACAAGTGCACGCAAAAATAGTACAGCTCACAAAAAGTTGTCTGTAATTCAGATACTGGTAAGGTTCACAGGGGTCACATTTACATGAAAGTTTTCCTGGATTGTACTTGATCTTTGCCACCCTTGGTCTTTGGTCAGGAAAGGTGAGAAGTACTTTGTCCCTTTCTGAGGGAGAAGGGAGAGAGATGCCTAACCCAACATCTCTGATTCTTACCCTGGCTGCACAGGTGCCAGTCGCAGTCTGTGTACCTGGGAGTTCTCTGGTGTGTAGTGAACTTTGCAGTGCATTGAAGAATTAGGGATAAATTTTAGTTAGCGTTCCCTTGAGGAGCAGCATGATTGACTTCACTGTCCCCCATGTAAAGCTGAGAATCCCTACTATGCAGGCAGTATTTGTGTGAGAGTACTAATGGAACGTTACCTTCACACTTGCATCAAATCTTTGCTTTCAAGACTGAAACCCTGCTAGGAAGACGTTTGTAACGGTTCGGGGGATTTGGGATTGTTGGGGTTTGGGGTTTTTTTTTTGCTGTCTGTCAAAGTCCTGTGCAATATGAACCCTCCTGGCAAGGTCTGGTTTGGGTGTTCCTCTTGCTGGTGCATGCCTCAGAGCTTCAGCCAGTGGGATGTGTGGGAGGGCAGGGGTGGCGCTTCCCCTGGGCCCTGGTGCAGGTGTGTGACAAGCAGTGGAAGGGGCATTCTGCTCAGGCCTGGCAATGGGAGTTGAGACTCAGGTAAATCAGGATTCCACAGAGCAGACAGTCCTGTTGATCCTCAAGGGTACTGAGCAAGTTTTAGCCCCTTCCAGTTTTTTTTGCAAGCCAAGCCCAAACTGTCGTGCGTACGTTGGTGCCAAGCTGAACATCCCCAGTCAGCCTGGCATCACCAAGGCATGTGGGGGCAGCCCCAGGGCCAGCATTCCATTAGGGGGGCAGTGTTTTAAATCATTTCAGTGCCCAGCAGCTAGCTGTTCAAGATCTGACAATTTCACAGAGCTGTAATGGAAAATTTGGGTTTGTACTGTTGCTGGAGCCCTAGGCTGCTGAATGCGATCCCTGCCACGGCTTGTCCTAAAACAGCGCTGAGACCGTGCCAGTCTCTGAATCATGGGTGTGGTGAGGTCTCTGCTTTGTGATACAGACACAGCACCCGAGCTGCAGGAAGCAGAGCAATAAAAGTGTCTGATAGGAGCACTTTTTGTTGATTGGGGATCAAACGACACTGTCTGGGTCCCTTAGGTCTGGGCAATTCTGTGATGCTTCTATTCATAAGGAAAAAAAGTGTAGCTGGAACTGAGTGCTAATGTACATATAATGTATGTTCATTTACAACCAGCCAGAAAGCAAAACTAGCAGTGGTTTCTAGTAATATAATTCTGCTCCAAATAGCTTTCTATTAAGTCAGCTTAAAAGTGTTAAAATGGTGGAGCCACAGACAAAACATTTGTTACCTTTTGAAATGAGTTGCAATGGTTTTGTCATACTTGTACAAGTGTTAAAACGTCAGCTTTTCTGTATGTTTTACAACTTGCTGTAGAGTAGTCTTCTATGCATAGCTGTTTCACTTGCCTGTGTAAGTTACAAATCTAACAGAAAGCATGCATTTTTCTCTGTTTGCTGGTAACCTATGAAATTAGGAACTTGTATTTCTGTGCTTTTAATGTGTTATACTATAAACAAAATTCACAACACTATTGTCTATGGAATACCAAAAAGTTTTATTAGAATGAATTACTTTAAATGTTTTGTCAATTGATTTAATAATGTGTCAGACATCTACACTAAGACAATATAATGTTTATCAATAAAAATATCCTCTCTTTGTACTAACTTAATATTTCAGGGTGTGCTTGGACACAGGACTAGAGCACCCCTGTGGGTTCCAATCCCAATGATTTATTCATTTTTGGCTTAATTTTGAGGGTACTTATACCCCTTGTTTGACCTGAGCACTGGATTAGGGAGTGAAGGAAGAAGAAAAGAAAGTTTTTATACTTGTATTACCTGTGCCACTGCATGTGTGTTTGCTGTAAAGGTGTGTGCACCACAGCAGTTCCTTTAAGGTCATCCAGTACACGCAGGAATCTGTGCAGAAGCAAACACTCTGGAAACTTTGTTATTATATAAAGAGTCAAATTCTGGTCTTTTACAACAGTACAGATCTGAAATTACTGCTTTGAGAGAGGGAAAAATACTTGTGCTGCTCTTCTACTCTGCACCAGCTAGGGAGCTGCAGTTTCCCCCAAGCTCGGCCTGCCCTGGGACCGCATCATTCTTCCTTCTGCCTCATCCCATGGGACACTTGAGCTGCACCCTCCCACCCCCCTCACCCCCATTGTACTTTCCCTGGAGGAAGGGCTTGAGATCCTGGGGTGAAAAGGCACATAACTGGGTCTGGCTGCCTCACCCGAACCACCTTTGCTCGTGTCTTTGTAACAGCCGCTGACAAAAGGATCTGCTCCTTCTGAAGTATGTGCCATGTCTCCAAGCAGCAGGGCGGTGTCTTAGGCAGGTTCTTTACACATCCACAGCTTATTCCAGGTACAGAAGGGTCCTGCAGTGCAGAAAAGGACTGGTCCTACGCCTCTGTCCAGGGGCGCAGGGATGAGGTGCAGCTTTTGATGTTAATGCAGAAAATGTCTTTGATTAGTGCCAGCCCTGCAGTTGCTTTGAAAATATTTTCCATTGGTGTGATTGTTTGCTTTCCATCTCTGTGTGCTTGCAGCCCAAAGCATATGTTGGAATCCATACAGATGCTCTGTCTCTTGCAGATACTTCCCCAGGACTGGTTTTCTGGTTCAAAGATAATCTTGCGTCTCATCACGATTTGGTGCGGCTCCAGTTGGCTGCTGCTCTCTGAAGATACTCTCACTTTCCTACCCCGTGCCACGGTGATGTGCCAAACGTGCATCTTCTTTGATTCTGCCTTGCGATTGCTTCACTTCAGAAAATTTTTATCTATCTTACAGCCTGGAAAGATAGAAATTGGTTTTCAGAGATTGGGCTAGTAATTGAATTTCTAACCACTTCCATTAAAATTAGGAAACTCAGAGTGTGAAGGCAAGCCATCCTTGCTTTCAATGGAGTAGATATGGATAAATATATATTCATATTCATGTATTCACTTTTGCTTTTTTAGAAGCTGTTCCTGTGTTGCCTTTACAGTTATTCTTCAACCATCACAAATGCTGACTAAGCAAAGATGTGAAGTGTTAGTGTAGAACAAAAGAAGCAACAGAGCAAAAGTACAAACTGGTTAAAAGAAAACCAACCCTCCTTTCCCCCATGACTACCTTAAATATGCAAAACTAGAGCACAAATCCTGAGTTTTTTCCTCTTTGGAGGTTGCTTCTAGCTTGCTTTAGAGAGGCCTGGCTTGTGTCTTTGCCACCCCGGAATTTATTTGCTTTGAAATAATACTTGCATAGATAAGAGATCACTGTAAATTGCAGATAAAAATCTCCCTCCAGGCTCTGCTCACTTGATTTTGACCTGTTTATTCCAACAGAAAGAGTGTGTGCATGCTGGGTAGGTCATGGGGCCGCTTGGCATGCCAAAGCACCAGGGTTTTGCACTGCAGGAAGGCTGGGCTATTTCCATACAGCGCTCACACACACCTCCCAGCTCCAGGTGAGACTTCCCACCTGGCACGGGCATGCCAGGACATGGACATCCTAGATGTGCTAACCACACCCTGGAAAACAAGAGCTTAATTGTTAAAACTTCTAGTGCCAAAATCAAATTGTTCTGCTGCCTAAAACTGGGCAGTCTGCGGGTTGCTGCTGGGCTGCACAGCTCCTGGAAGTGCAGCTCGCAATCCCTGGCGCTGGGAGGTGGATGGGTGCACACAGGTGCTCCCAGCACGCTGTGCTTGCTGGAAAGCTGAGGCAGAGGCAACGTGCCTTGGGAGAGCAGTGTGGAGACATGAGACTTGGGATGAGCTGCAGGTATGTTGGTTTTGTGTGGTTTTCCTCCCTGCTGCAGCAGTGATCTGGGCACAGCTGAGCATCTGCCCGCTTCCCGTCCAGCTGCCTTGAGCAGGCTGCAGCATTCAGAGAGGGGAGGAGGAGGCTGATCTTCAGCCTCTGGCTGTGGGGAACAAACAGCACTCTCTTTACAGTGCCAAGCAAATCCCTAGAGAAGAGTAGCACAGAATTAACAAAAACAATTGAATGCCACAGCCTGCAGAGAGCAGGTGCAGTGAAACCACTTCAAACTGTGCACACAAGAAGGTTTTACAAGTGAGCCTTTAAAAAATAACCGAGGAAAAGAAAAAGTGGCATAATTAATGTATCAGCTGCAGTGCAAATGTCTCAAACAAGTAACATTTTAGAAAGAGAACTCTGCTTTGTGTGTGAACTTAAATCAACACTTGTCCTGCCTGAAATTCTTTTGTGCTGACTGCAGGGAGAGCTTGGATTTTCGAAGTGTATTTTCTAATGTTGCAGTGCAATGCCATCTAGGGCATAGAGCTTTACAGTTACCAACAGGAATGCTATCCATCCTTAGTGCCAGAGTCTCCTGGATTGAATATTTATAACTGGTTCATCACATCTGCATTAGGCCTGTTGAAATTTGCTTATTTTCAATATCTGCTTCCAGTTTTCTGGACTATGCTCAGTGTCAGATATTAGTGGATTGTTTTGTCTCAACTGGAACATAATGAATTTCTGGATATGCCTTATTTCCTCCTTAAACCTCTTGGTAGCTTTGATCCATGCAGCTCAGCGTGGATTATTTGTGGTCTCTCTAATCTTCAGCTACTCGAGGAATCCGCCATGGCTGTGATTAGAGCCGCAGTACACTTGGGCAGTAGATTAAAATATTAAACCTAACAGGCCAGATCTTGTCATCCTCGCTCAAAGCTACTTACTGTGTTTCTGAGGCTCTCCTGTTCAAACCAAGCTGCCTCTAGAGTGCTGGTCTGCGTGAGCTGAACACACCTCTGTGACCTGGCCCGGTCACAGCCGCTCCTGGCTGATGCAGCTCTCTCCAGGTGAAGATGAAGTGCCAAACAGAAGGTACCAATCTGCTGGGTTTGGTGGAGGCCTGTGGCAGTAATGACTTAGGAACCTGGACTCATGGGTAGTACATTTTAGGTACTATCTCTTGCTTCCTGCCATTTGAGTTCATAATGCTTGGCCTTTCTAGGGAATGGTAGCAATATTTAGTGGCACTTTAGACAAATACTGTTTGTCTCTGCAATGGGTTTTGTTTTATATACACGAATTTGCTCCCTATTAGAGAAGAGCAAGTGCTTTAGCTCTCAAAGCAGTCTCAGGACATTTTTCAAACTCCTAAGGCTGCACACCAGATTCTTAACCAGCCAGCTTCTGCCTGCCTCTGTGAGAGTTATATTTGCAGCTGATCATCCTCAAGTTACTGATCTTGTATGACTTCATTGTTGTTACAAGCAGCTCCAAACTGAAGGTAAAATACTTGACTACAATTTGAAGGCATACTGGGAAATGTTAGTACTTTCACTAATAAACACAAGAGCTTTTAATGTAGCTGCAGGAATTCTTTCCTCTCCCCTGGAATAAAGGCATTCTTGTTGCTATCTGAGCATAGAGGGGGCCTGATTCTCCTCTAGGTTCATAGTGGTCTGGTTTGGCTGCCAAGAAGTAAAAAGCAAATGTCTGCTGCTGCCTTAGAACAGCATTGTCTGTGGGCACTCCAAGTCTGGGGAAGGGTTGGATGTTAACAGTATTAATTAAGAAGCATAAAGTACATTAGTAATTAAATTTTTGTAGGGTATAGTTAAACAGTGCGGTGTCAAAACACGATGCTGAAGTGACAAATACTTGGTTCATCACGGTTCTCCCTAATGATCTGTGGTCCCATAAATTGGTATAGTGTATGTCACTCCTCACTGTAACAGGAGATCTGGAGCACAGATGACTTTATTTAGAAAACACTCTTAAACAAACACTGCAAACACTGTGTTTTTCCCTCTTCAGTGTAAAGATAAAAGGATGAATCACAATCTTTACTTTCCTGCAAGTTAAGACAGCTGCGAGAGGAAGACTGGAAATATCAGCCTGGTTTTTTTGAATGTGATGGGAGCATGCTGGTTTTTGCCAGGACTCCACCATAGTGAAGGCAGAGGCTGGTTTGTTCAGTAGCTGGTCCTTCCAAGTCCAAACTTGGATCAACTCAAGTTGCTGGGCTTCAGTGGGAGGTCAGAGGCAGCATCAGCTGAACTCAGGTGCACTGAGGAAGTCCTTACCCAAACACAGGTCCTACTGCTGCTTCTCTCCTACCCACTCAGTGCCACCTGAAAAAAAGATACATGTTCAGTGGTGTGATCAGAATATGGCTCTGAGCATTCCCAAGTTCCTGAGGATTATTCACAGCTAGTGTCTGGCAGTCATCATCTCCCTTGATGGAGATCTCATCACTACTGCCATGTTACTTTGGCTCAGACTGTAGAGAAAGGAATAGCTTTTGGCAGATACACAACTGGAATGAGATTTCATTGGCAGTTGGAGGGTCATTATTGCACCTCCCTCCTTGCTCCCTGAGGCTGCTGGTGAGGAGATGGATCAGATGCCATGGCCTTCACATCTCCCTTACACAGTGCTTAGAGAGGGCAGGACATGTGTGGTGTTTCTGTGTTGTTCTGACTCTGTGGAGGCTTTCTGAGAAACTTGGGCTTCTGCTGCACACCTGCTTGGGGAGCTGAGATGTCCAAGTGTTTGCACATCCCCGTGTAAGTACACATTTTGCTTCAATACTGCTGTCGAAAAAAATCTTGAAGTTAAGAGAGAGGGGAGGTAAAAAGTAAGTGCTGCTGAGCTAGAAATACAGTTGTGCAGCTTTTCTACTTTTTGATTTCCTGGCTGGTCAAGAAGTTTAGCTGTTGTCAGCACTCTCGTCAGAGCCCCACCATGGAAATCTGTATTGATGTGAGGGAGTGTTGGAAAGCTGTTGGCCAGATCTGCCTTCATGGGACAAGGTTGACAGAAGGGGAAGAGATGGAACAAGGAGAGATTCTCCCCGTACATTGCAGGGTGACAGAACAGAGCACAGAACAACTCAGGATCCCAGTACTTGCCTAGCCACAAAAACTAGTCTTGCAGAAAAACCAGTTGACTCAGTTCTGTGGGGTTTTGTTCACTTGTTGGTTAGTGGGGTTTTTTGGTGGCTTATTTTCTTTGTATATGTGTAATTGTGTTCCCTCCAATATGTTCACACTGCATGAAAAAGTAATCAGGAAAAGTAAACAAAACATGTCAGTCTGTTTTGCTCTTGAGCAGTTTTTGCTGTGCTTCTTTCATGCAGTTTAATTCCCATCTTCCTCCTCCCTTGCTATAAGGAACAGCTGAGTGCAAATCAGAACAAGAAATCCAGCTTGAAGCCAAAAGTATAATACACATAATGCTGCCAAGGGTAAGATTTGGAATGCACTGAAGTAACTGCCGTCACATGCTATAAAATGAAACACATCATGTTTTCAGGTGAGAAAAGGTCACTCTGAAGCCGATGGTGGACATGACCTGGTTGTGGAGGCTGGGGTGGGTGCACCTCCATGGCTGGGAGATGGCACAGTTGTTGCTGCGGTGCAGCAGCAGCAGTGTGTTCAGCTCGCAAAAGAGATCCAGGTGACTCCTCTGTCTTTTCCCGTGCTGCAGTTTCTCTTCTCACTCCCGCAGAGCTCACAGCAGTGTGACAGACGTCTACGGCAGGAGCCAGAGCAAGAGGAAAGTGTCTTGACACAGGAATCTCAGCTGCCATGGGAGAAGCTAGCCAAAGGAATTAACAGTTTCTGCTCCTTGCTGCAGCTGCCACGGTGTGACAGTAGATAAGAAAGTCTGTGTTCTATTCCTGTGGTATCTGCTCAGGACACTGGAGAACCCTCCCGGTAACAGACTTTTCCTTTGTACTCGGGATGTGATTTTTATAGCTAAAGTACATACTGCCCTGGCCCAGTCAACCCCAGATTCCATGGGAAAGCTTCCCTCACCTCTCCATGGTCTGTAGCACAGAGAGCAGCAGCTTGGGGAAGGCTCTGTGCCGGTCTTGTCCAGATTATTTAGGTGCTCAGGGGCATCCCACCTAAAATCCTTCTGCCTGCACACTGGTCTCTGACCCACACCCACATGATGAGAAATACAGCCCAACTGTTCAGGGCTTGGAAAAAAACAACAACTTGCTGTTCTGCAGGCTTACTGTATATATATAGGAAACCATACCAAGCCCATCTCACAGCTGGGTTGAGGGGAGGGTCTCAGGCATAAATAAGAAACACGAGCCATGAAACTTGGTGCCATATCTCAGATTCTTCAAAGGTAAAGGCTTTTCCAGTGAATTTTTTCCAATCCTTAGAGCTCAATTCTGCTCCAGTTTGGCAGGGCTGACTATGTCCTAAGCTGCCTCTTGTTTACTACCTTTTCTGCTCTTGTTTTCCTCTGTGGCTGGCAGTTCACCTCAGTGCTCTGAAATGTTTGGGAGGGAGGGAGAAGGGAGCAGCAGTGTCTTCCCTCCTCTCATTAAAAGGGTAGTCAAGGGCTCTACCAAACCAGGCACTGAAAAAGCTGGATTTCAGTTCCATCTTCTAGGCTCCTCAATAAACACCAGGAGCTCCCATTGGACTGAAAAATTAGTCATGATGTAGCTTGTAATAAATGCATTTTCATATCCCAGTTTTGTGTGGTATTCATGCAGGTGGAGCCTTTGCCAGAGGCCCCGGAGACACCTTGTAGAACTCGCCACGGCTGCCACAACTGGCAAGCGGGACTGCTCCAGCTCATGCCAGAGAGGTTCACACCTCTCTCCAAAGGCAGCTGTAGATTTCATGGAAGCTGCAGCAACAGGAGCTGCTCAACCAGGGTTCTTGGGCCTGAAGATAAACGGGAACTTTCACGGAAGCTGTGGATTAATATAAAAATCACCCTCTTGGACCAAAGGCATTTCTTTGTCCTGACTCCTTAAAGCTAGGTAAGCATCCACCTTTCACTTTAATCATTTGGAATTGTTTAAACCCCCTTTAAGACGATTTTGCCAGTGTGGTGTGTCTATAAACATGTTTGTAAGCAGGCTTGACATGGCAGCCACTCCTCACTGTGGTCACTGGCGTTCTTAATGGGCACTGCTGGCAGCTGCCAGAATGGAAGGGAAATGTTGCTTTCGATGTTTTGTTATTCAGATAGCTTACACTGAAATACATGCTGGAATGAGCTGTGGAAAATACACAGCCTAACAGCATCGAGGCTGTCAATGATCTTAACCAGTTTCTTTGGCCCAAGTCAGAGAACTGTGCCCATCACACAGGTCCTGGTGACATGGAGACTTCTCTGAGGCCACCCCACCCCACCAGCAGTGGGCAGGTGCCTGCGCGCTGAGGCGCGGAGCCGGCCCAGCCCCGTGCCCAGGCTGTCCCCGGTGCCCTGAGGGGCTCTGCACGGCTCTGCTCCGTGCCCGGGCTGTCCCGCTGCCCTGAGGGGCTCTGCTCCGTGCCCGGGCTGTCCCCGGTGCCCTGAGGGGCTCTGCTCCGTGCCCGGGATGTCCCCGGTGCCTTGAGGGGCACTGCCCGGCTCTGCTCCGTGCCCGGGCCGTCCCCGGTGCCCTGAGGGGCTTTGCCCGTGCCCGGGCCGTCCCCGGTGCTCTGACGGGCTCTGCCGTGCCCGGGCTGTCCCCGGTGCCCTGAGGGGCTCTGCCCGGCTCTGCTCCGTGCCCGGACTGTCCCCGGTGCCCTGAGGGGCCCTGCCCGGTCCGTCGGGCGGCGGGGGCGGAGTGCGGCGCGGGAGCGGCGCATGCGCAGGGCCCGGGCCCGGGGCAGCGGAGCGGCGGCGCAGAGCCGGCC
>VXBQ01008650.1:60041-97915 GCA_013400175.1 Phainopepla nitens | reverse complement strand
CGGTGGGGTCCGCCCGCGGCGGGCGGGGTCCCCTTTAAGACCGGCTGCCTCGTCAGCGCGGCTCTCCCGGCTCCAGCTGACAGCCCGGGGCGCCTCTGACGTCACGGTGACGTCACGCCCCGCGCCACGCNGAGGGGCCGGGGCCGCCTGACCGGCCGTGGCCGTGGCTCGGTGCGGGGTCCGTGCTCCCTGCTGTCAGCATCGTCTGTGTCGCCCCCGGGGCTCCTCTCCGGGGCGCTGGCACTGCAGAGGTCCCTGTGTGTGTCCCCAAAACTGGGGTTATGCTGTAGAGATCCCGCCGTGTACCCCCTCCAGCTGCGCAGCTGCCCTTGTGTCCCCACCGCCACCACTGCGGCTGCAGGTGTCCCGTTCCACATCCCATCGCGTTCCTTTTCAGTTCCTGGGGCTGTGAATGCCCCATTGTGTCCCTCGGGCCCGGGGCTGAAGAGGTGCCATCACGTCCCACTCCCTGGCTGTGGGTGTTCCATTGTGTGTCCCCCCACCCACCCCAGGCCTCCAGAGGGCCTGTCGTGGCGCTTTCCCCAGCACTTGGATGTGCAAGTCCCCATCGTGTCCCCGTGCCGGGGCTGTGGGAGCCCCACCACATCCCCCTGCCTGGCTGCAGAGATCCCACCTTGTCCCTCACAGCCGGGGCTGGTCCCTTCTCAGCCCCTGCATACAGGCACAGTGACCAAGCTCCTCGAACCACCTTTTTTTTTTTTTTTACCCGGGTGCCGATGGGGAAGTGAGACTTTCTGCTGGCTGGGGAGGGCAGGGTGGCTGCGCACCGCTCCGCTCACTCGCAGCCCGTCTGGGCCGCCTTTCTCCCGGCAGAATCCAGCATGGAAGGCTTCCTGCAGAGCGTGGAGAAGGACCTGAACATCGACCGCCGGCAGCTGGCCCCCGAGCGGACCCACGTCACCGCCTTCGTGCCGGCGAAATGGCTGCAGAGCCTCAAGGGGCGCCGGGTGCTGCCGGCGGCCTGCCCGCGGCCCGAGGGGCTGAGCGAGGTGGAGCTCAGGACGTTCCTGCAGCCCTCGGTGCAGAAGCTCCCGGCGGGCTGGGCGCGGGTGGAGATCCACGGGCTGCGCAAGGCCCGGCTGGGCTACCCGCTGCGGGGGCAGCCCCCCGAGCAGCGCTGCGGCGGCGGCCTGGACACCCTGCACGGCTTCATGCGCAGCGTGGCCGCCCAGAACTACCACAACCTGTGGGGCCGGGCTCACGGGCTGTACGCGCGGCCCTACCGGCGCCCGGACCCGCCGCCCACGGTGCCGGCGCTGGACGCGCTGAGGGCTGCCCTGCACAGAGCCTACGGCTGCCCCGTCCTCCAGGTGGGCAGGAACGTGCCCGGCACGTCCCCCGCCAAGGAGAGCGTGGCCAAAGGGGTGCCCTCGTGCCCCAACGTGCTGCAGGCTGAGGCGCTGCTGGAGTCGGCCGACATGCTGTACGTCATCTACCCCTATGTGCAGTACTGCCTGCACGACATTGTGACCTTCAGCCCGGCCAAGCTCACCAACAGCCACGCCAAAATCCTCTTCCTCCTCTTCCACGTGCTGCAGGCTATGAAGGCTTGTCACCAGGCGGGTCTGGCTTGTGGAGATTTCTCCCTTCGGGACGTGGCTGTGGATGAGAAGCTGTGCAGCCGGCTGCGTGTGAACTTGAGAGGCTACGAGGGGCCGGGGGAGGAGGGAGAAAATCTGGAGGGTGGTCTGGGACGAGAGAGCGAGCAGAGCTGCATGCAAAGGCAGGAGGTGACATGCAGTGCCTGCCAGAAGGACCTCCAAGACCTGGTGTTGCAGTGGGTGCACGGGCAGGTCAGCAACTTCGACTACCTAATGCGTCTGAACAGCTTGGCTGGCAGGAGAATGGGAGACCCCAATTACCACCCGGTTCTCCCGTGGGTGGTGGACTTCACTACCAAAAACGGCAAGTTCAGGGACCTAAGGAAATCCAAGTTCCGTCTCAACAAGGGGGACAAGCAGCTGGACTTCACCTACGAGATGACCAAGCAGGCATTTGTGGCGGGGGGCTCGAGCGGGGAGCAGCTCCACGTGCCCCACCACATCTCGGACGTCCTCTCGGATATCACCTACTACGTGTACACGGCCCGCAGGACGCCCAAGGCGGTGCTGTGCTGCCACGTCAGGTCCCAGTGGGAGCCCAACGAGTACCCAGCCAGCATGGAGCGCATGCAGAGCTGGACGCCGGACGAGTGCATCCCAGAGTTTTACACCGACCCCTCCATCTTCCGCTCCATCCACCCCGACATGCCCGACCTGGACGTGCCGTCGTGGTGCAGCTCCTACGAGGAGTTCATCCAAGTTCACCGCATGCTGCTGGAGAGCAGGGAGGTCTCCCAGGACCTGCACCACTGGATTGACCTCACCTTTGGCTACAAGCTGCTGGGGAAGGATGCAGTCAAGGAGAAGAACGTCTGCCTCCACTTGGTTGACAACCACACGCACCTGACGACCTACGGGGTCGTGCAGCTCTTTGACCAGCCCCATCCCAGGCGCATGGTGGGACCTGCCTACACTCCTGCTGAAGCTCCAGCCATTGCCCGGCCTCTGCTCCAGAACATCCGGGAGACCGTGGTTTTGGAGGACGTCCAAGGCCAGGTGGCAGATGCAGTCAACGGGCTGGTCCTGGAGGCTACTCCCAGTGAAACCGCCTGGTCTGGGGAGAAACCCATCGCCGGTGAGGATGATTTGGAGCAAGGCACGGAAGCCTTGGATTCCATTTCTGCTCCTGGGAGAGCCCCTGACCAGCCCAGTGCCACTGCACCTCCAGCACAGCCCTCCACCCTCCCTGCTTACGCCACTGACGGCAAATCCTCGGGGGTCCGGCCGCTCCGTCGGAGCAAGGCGGGGGCTGTGGATCAGCTTGACATGAAGATCACTCTTCCTGAGGGCTTCAACCCGCTCCAGGCCCTAGAGGAACTGGAGAAACTGGACAATTTCTTGGTTAAAGGCTTAAGCAGCGAGATGCAGCTGGTGGAGCAGCCGTGGGAAGAGCCACCCTTGGGTCTCTCAGACCTGTTCCAGAGGGACATGCAAGCCCTGGGCATCCTGGTAGCTGAGATTATATTTGCACCGAGGCTTCGTCCCTCGAAGCCCGACGCGTCCCTGCTGGAGCGGTTCCTGATGGTGAGGAACCTCTGCCGTTACCATCCCAAGGAGATCCCGGCCCCGCTGCAGCACGTGCTGCACGTCCTGCTGCAGCTGGGCGTGCCTGTGGAGAAGCTGCTGAAGAGCAGGCTGGGCAAGGGCACAGGGCAGTTGTTTGAATACAAACCCATCTCCCAGGGCCTCCCCCCACCCTGTCCCACGCAGCTCCTCAGCCCCTTCAGCTCCATTGTCCCCTTCCCCACATACTTCCCAGCTCTGCACAAGTTCATTTTCACCTATCAGGCAAAGAAGATCGAGGATGAAGGGCAAGGCCGGGAGCTTGTTTTCCAGCTGTGGCAGCAGCTGGAGGGAATCCTTTCTGATATCACTCCTGAGGGGCTGGAGATTCTTCTGCCTTTCATATTATCTCTCATGTCCGAGGAAAACACCGCTGTCTACGCAGCGTGGTACCTCTTTGAACCCATAGCTAAATCCCTGGGGCCCAAGAATGCCAACAAATACCTGCTGAAGCCCCTGATCGGAGCCTACGAGACCCCCTGCTCCCGCCACGGCAGGTTCTACCTGTACACAGACTGCTTTGTGGCCCAGCTGATCGTGCGCCTGGGGCTGCAGTCCTTCCTCCTGAACCTGCTGCCCCACATCCTGCAGATCCTCGTGGGCATCGAGAGCTCGCGGGAGGAGAGCAAATCCTTCCTCGGCACCGCCGAGGACGACGAGAGCGGAGGGGAGAGCCCGGTGTCGTGCGTGTTCGGGGAGGAGATCAAGATGGACGTGGAGCATGGCTCTGCTGCACTCGACCTCCTGGACTACACCTCTGGGGTCAGCTTCCACGACCAGGCCTACCTGCCCGAGGGTGAGGACTTCCAGAGTGGCCTCTACGTCGGGGAATCTCTGCAGCCCCAGGAGCAGGAATCGCTCAGCCTCGGCCGGCTGAGTGACAAGAGCAGCGCCAGCGAAGTGTCCCTGGGCGAGGACAGACCTGCAGATGGGGACTCCCAGAAGGACAAGAGCAGCTTGAAGTCGATGGACAGCAGCCAGGACCTGAAGCAGAGCGAGGACTCGGAGGAGGAGGAAGAGGAGCACGAGGAAGAGGAGCACGAGGACGCGGCGGTCGACGCGGAGCTGACGGTGGTCGTGGATGCTGCTGGGGCCTCTGTGGATGTCACCCTGGCTGATGACAGCAGCGAGCCAGAGGATGGGGAGGGAGAGGAGCTGCCAGATCACTCTGATGACAAAGAGCAGACCATACTGCTGGGTGAGACCCTGCCAGCATCCAGGCTGTCGGGCAGAGCCTCGGGAGAAGTGGGTCCAGATTTGGGGGTGTTTGTGGTGCCAGCTTGGGGACAGTGATGAAACCAGGGTGAGAGGCCAGGACTGCATGTGGCTCTGAGAGTCAGGGTTGGGGCAGCAGGGGCTGATAGCTAATCTGTGCTGTGCTGGGTGCTGTCCTTGTGACTGCTGTTGTTTTGCAGACACAGCCTGTAAGATGGTGAGGTGGCTCTCGGCCAAGCTGGGCCCGACCGTCACGTCCCGCTTCATCTCCAGGAACCTGCTCCGGCTGCTCACGTCCTGCTACGTCGGTAATGCCTCCTCCCAGGGCCCCAGGGTGGGCTGTGCCCCCAGTCTGTCTGCTGGTGGCTTGGGTGTGGCTGCTGCTTCAGCTCCTGATGTGCTGTTCTCTGGGCAGGCCCGACCAGGCAGCAGTTTGTACCGAGCAGTGATGAGAACAGTCCCCTGAGCACAGGAAATATCTACCAGAAGCGGCCCGTGCTGGGAGATCAGGTGTCCAGGCCAGTGCTGGCCTGCCTCGTGCACGTGGCATATTTGTATGGAGAGCCTGTCCTCACCTACCAGTACCTGCCCTACATCAGCTACCTGGTCAGTATTGCCTTTTTCTCCTCTCTGTTGGGGCAAGAGCTGTATCCAGGCGCAAAGGGAAGATGTAAAAAAAAAAATAGTCCAGCCTCACCAGGAGCCTCTTGCATAAAAACTGAGCTTGGCTGGGCTCTGTCTGGGCCAGTGTGGGCTGAGCAGCTCTGGGTGTGTTGGCTGAGAAGGGCAGGAGAGGCACTTTCACCTCCTGCCACAAGCTCCAGACTGTTCCCAGCAAGGCACATGGCTGTGTTCATCCCCCTCCTTCCCTGTTAGACCTTGTGAAAGCAGAGAGAAAGCATTTCTTCTGCTTTTCTGTGCCCAAACAGAGCTGGCACAAGGGTGGGATTGTGATAACAGGCAGGAGGAGCAGCCTGTGCTGCTGTGAGATTGCTGCAGTGAGTGTTCACAGAGGTCTGTGTGGGTAGATAGGGGGTGAACTGGGGGGGAGACCAACGGGTTTCCAGCTGAACAAAAAGCACTGGCAAGGCTCACCAACTTTTCAGCTTGAAGTTCACAGCAAGAAGGAAATGTATAACGCAGCTGGTTGAAAAACTTAATTTTTCATTGAAAAGAAAAAGGTTTTGAATGTTTTAAACAGGCTTATTTTTCATATTGCTCCGTCTTTAATGGTTGTAAAACACTTTGGTTATGGATTCTCATTTAAATGGAAAACTTCAGTAGCTTTCTGATAATTTAAACATAGAGGAAAAGAGGCCACAGCTGTTCATTTAAAGAAAACAAAAAGGCATTGTCAGTTTTTCCAGTGTTGAAGGGGAGATTTTTCAGGGGAAAAAATCCCATTTTTCAGCAAAAATCATTCTCCACCCAGTTGCAATCATAGCTCCAGCTGTTCTGCTTTGCTTTCCTAAGCTCATTGCTTGGGGGCACAGAGGGGATTAATACCCCTGTGAAACAGCATTTGGCAACCTGATACTGGAGCGATGGAACTTGCAGGTCACAAATAGGATAAAGTCAATCCTTCTTGCAGGATTTGGCAGGGTGGCTATTTTGTGAGAGGAAGAGCCTCTGTGATGAGCTGGAAGATGGCAGGTGTACAAGAAATATAGCAGGAACTGGGAATTGTCTGTGGGTTTTGTTATTGGCTCTCTTTTCTTGGGTGTTTGATTTGTCTAGGAGTTAGGAAATAGGACAATCTAGAAATAAATATTTTAGTGTTGCTGCTGATGTTATTAACTCTTTGGCACTGCCATAACAGCAGCAGTACACAGTCAGCAGAAAAAGGATGTGCAGTTCTGCCTCATGAAATTACTAGCAGCTGGATTTCTAGAAGTCAGCAGCGGGTTTGCCCATAATTTGTGCTTGGATATTTCATGCAAGGACTGTTCCTCTGCAGACTGTGCTGTGAAAAACACTGATTTTTGCTTTTAAATTGTGTGTATGTAAGAGTTTTCTGTTTCTCTGCGCTGGCAAATGATCTTCTGGGGTGTCCAGGGTGGTTTGGGTCAGTGTGGGGTTGTTGGTCTTGCTACTGAGCTTCCCACTTGTGGGGATGTTGTGCTCTGCAGAGGAAATCTGTGAGCTTAGGGATGTCATTCCCCATCTTCTCCAGGCTCATCTCTTGTGCTGACAGGTGCCTGTCAGTTTTTGGACTCACCCCTTGAGTGCCAGACACGTTTTTCTGCTGAGACTCGGTGCTCAGGGTGACCAGCAGTGCCGTGCTGGCTTCGAGGCTGAGCTCAGGTGACCCCGGGGTCACCTTTGCTGTGTCCTGCTGGGGAGGGGTGGCCCTGGCACTGAAGGAGTCCCTGTCACAGGTTGCGCCCGGCGGCGGCTCCGGCGGTGTCCGGCTGAACAGTCGGAAGGAGGCCGGGCTCCTGGCTGCTGTCACACTGACACAGAAGATCGTGGTGTGTCTCTCTGACACCACACTGATGGACATCCTCCCCAAGATCAGTCAGGAGGTGCTGCTCCCAGTGCTGGGCTTCCTCACTTCGCCAGCTGTGGGGTAAGCGCTGCAGGATTGGCACAAAATCGGGGATTTGGGGATGGTTCTGTGGGTTGGTGCCGGGGCTGGGGGGGTGTTTCTGCTCTGATGTGCATCTCCTTGCACTGGTACACTGCTGAAAGCATTCTGATAGCACAGAAAGGGCAGGAAGCATGAGGCAGATGATGGAAGAAAGGGATATGTGGAGGACAGGCTGGTCATGGATGTCCTCTTCAGCTTTCCCAGTGGAGCCCAGGCCCGTGTTGTCCTGTGTGTGAAGACAGTCAGCCTCATTGCCTTGATCTGCCTGCGCATTGGGCAGGAGATGGTGCAGCAGCACCTCAGTGACACAGTGAGAAACTTCTTCGGGGCATTCTCGCTGCTGCAGGAGCTGCAGGACCAGGTCAGTGGTGTGGGAAAGGTCCTCCTGCCCTTCCCCAGATGTGGGAATGTGGTGGGCATACCTGGCTGTGTTTGTGTGGTAAGAGCATCTGATCTCGGGGTTTATCTGACCTTGTTTCTCTTGTCTAGGGGTTGACAGCAGAGTCACTGAGCAGTTGTGAGGTGCCAGTGATGGAGGTGCCTCTTTCAGATGGGAAGCTGCTGACCCTGGATCCATCTGTGCTGGTGGAGTTACAGAAGGTGTTCAACCCTGAGATGGCCTACATCACCTACATCCCCTTCTCCTGCTTGCTGGGTACGCCTTGGCCACCAGCTCCAGGGATCTGGGAGGGAGCTCCATGCTCTGGGCACGTGTGCTGGGCCTGAACTCCAGGGCAGTCACAGCTGACAGGGCTGCTGGGGGGAGCACACAGCTTCTACAGCATGGCTTGGGCCGATTCTTGGGTTGGGAGCTCGCTGGACTTCAGGCTGCCTTGGCTGGGAGCAGATGTAGCTGGCTTGGGGCGTGCTGTGTCCACATCCCTGTGTATGGAGGGGGATGATGATGATGAGGACTTTGCTTCCCTTTTACCCACGTTGTTTCTGTCCCCTCAGGTGACGTTATCCGGACGGTTGTGCCCAACCACTCGCTGGTTGAGAAGCTGGCCAGCCTCCACCTGGAGAACGTCAACCCCCAGAACCTGCAGGTCGTGGGCCTGGAACAAACCCCGAGTGTGGTGGGCTCAGACCAAGACCCTCGAGGGGCTGAGCCCTTCTCCAGCCCTCAGGAGGACAGTCACTCTGGCACTTTTGGGAGCGTCCTGGTGGGGAACCGCATCCAGGTGCCCGTGGACACGCAGCGGGAGGGTCTTGGCCTGCTCCACCTCAGCGCCGGCACCGAGGGATTCGTCCCCAGCTCGGAGGACAACGCCCTGAAGCACGACCTCCCCCGCAGCACCCACATGCTGTGTGGGAACTGGCTGGCCTACTGGCAGTACGAGATCGGCGTGAGCCAGCACGACCCCCGCTTCCACTTCCACCAGATCAAGCTGCAGAGTTTCTCAGGGCATTCCGGGGCCATCAAGTGCGTGGCACCGCTGGGCAGCGAGGATTTCTTCCTGAGTGGCAGCAAGGACAAGACGGTGCGGCTGTGGCCGCTGTACAACTACGGGGATGGCACCAGCGAGGTGCCGGCGCGCTTCACCTACGCCGAGCACAAGAAGTCTGTGTTCTATGTGAGCCAGCTGGAGGCACCACAGCACGTGGTGAGCTGTGATGGCACCGTGCACATCTGGGACCAGTTCACGGGTAAGGAGGGAAAGGGGGAGGAGCTGGAGTGAACTGGTCCAGCCCTTACAGGCAGGGGCTGTGCTGAGTTTGGATGGCTCGTGATAAATGAGATTTGCTGTGTGACTTGTCCTGCTCTAATATCTGTCATCTTTTCACAGGCAAACTTCTGCGGACTTTTGATGAGTTAGACAGCAAAGTCCCCGTCACAGCTGTGACCACCATGCCACCTCCCTATCACAGCATCTCTGTGGCCAGTGCAGACTCCGTGCTGAGGTTCATCGACCACAGGAAGCCGGGACTACAGGTAGGGATGTGGTGTTCTGTGAGTCACCTTCCTCCAGCCCTGTGCTTAATGGTGGGATCACAGCTGGCCCAAAGCCCAAATCCCAAAGCCAGCTGTGATGGCTCCATGGAAACCAGCTTGTCCCTTAAATGCCAGCTGCCCTGGGCTTCATCCCCCAGCTGTTCTCTGTCTGTTGCAGCACGAGTTCCGCCTGGCCAGTGGCGTGAGCGCGGGGCTCATCCGCTGCCTGGCCGTGAGCCCGAGCGGCCGCAGCGTCATGGCCGGCTTCTCCTCCGGCTTCATCGTGCTGCTGGACACCAGGACGGGGCTCATCATGAGGGGCTGGCCTGCCCACGAGGGAGACATCCTGCAGATCAAGGTGAGAGGCTCACCTGAGGTCAGGGTGGGGCCTCACTGGTGCTCTGAGGCTGTGTGGAGCATCCTTCCCTCAGGGCTCCATCCTTGCTCCATCCCTAAGTGCAGGATTCCTGAGAGGCTGCCCAAGCTCTCCTGCCCCATGGTTAGTGCTGCTGCCAGCTGTTCTTGGTCCAACTCGTGCTTCCAGAGTTCAGCCCTCCTGGGTTTCAATCCCTGCCAGGCAGGTCTGCAGCAGGGCCAGGGAGGAGTTGTGGCTCCCGTGAAGGAGCAGATGTCTTTCTTTCTCCACGGGGCTCTCGGCTTCCCTGGGAGAGTGTTGCTCTAATGAGTAACTCTTGTCCATATTTACCCACCCCAGGGAGCAGTGCTGGGTCTCCAGTGTCCTCGACCCAAGCGTGGGTTAAACAAAGTTCAGCAGTGTGGGTTGTTTACCCTCTCACTAGCTCTGCTAGTAAGCAGCTCCAGCCTTCTCCTACCCTCAGCAGTATTTTCAACTGTGAGACAGCCTTCCAATTCCTTTTCCTGAGAAGGAAAATAGTTTGGCAGGTGATTTAGTGGAAAGGGAGACTGCATGGTAATCCCTGTGCCCACTGCAGTAGTAACAGATGATGAATGAGTTGTGTTGGGTGTCAGGGTGCGTTGAGAAGAAGCCCAGCCCATCTCTTAGAGGAGACTGCCAGCTACCAGAGCATCCTTTAGCTTGCAGTGTCCACCCAAGGCCCTGCTAACATGCTCAGTACCATCAGCTGCTTGGAAATGGCTCGGACTGTCCTGAGGGATTGCACTGTGACCAGTGGATCTCTGGCAGCCACCTGCTGCTCTCGTGTGCAGCACCAGACTGGGAGCTTTTACAGAAATATCCGTTCACTGGCCTTTCCTCTCCTGCAGGCTGCAGAGGGCAACGTGCTGATCAGCTCCTCTTCAGATCATTCCCTGACTGTCTGGAAGGAGCTGGAGCAGAAACCTTTGCACCACTACAAATCTGCCTCGGAGCCCATCCACGCGTTCGACCTGTACGGTAACGAAGTGGTCACTGGCACCGTGGCCAACAAGATCGGGGTCTACTCCATGCTGGAGTCCTCAGCCCTGCCCACCAGCACCACCAAGCTGAGCTCAGAGAACTTTCGGGGTACACTGACCAGCCTGGCAGTGCTGCCCACAAAGTGCCACCTCCTGCTGGGCTCGGACAACGGCATCATCCGGCTCCTGGCGTAGGGACCCCGGCCTGGCAGCCCGTGGCTGTCCCACAGTGCTGTGCTGGAGCTGGGAGCCAGCAGCGTGGCTTTTGGAGGAGGCAGTCAGATGTTTCTGAGCAGAAGATGCAGGGGGAGGTGTACTTGTTAAGTCTCTAACCTCTTTCTGTATCTTGAAAAAGAGAAAAAAGCCATAACTGAGAAACCTCCGCTGCTGCTGGGAGAGATGTTGGGCGTTGTAGGTCACTGTCACCCCTGCAGAGAGGCCTGGAGCTTTCCTTACCGTGTGTGCCTGATCCCCAGGGACTGTGAGCTGCCCTCCACAGCAATAGGGACCACAGGTACCCTCTCCCCTGAGTTAAGGGGTAAGAGGTGCCCCTTGACAAACCACAACAGTTCAGCTACTGCCACCTGCACTTCCCCTCCCCTCCCTCTCCTGACCCACTGCACAGCCCCTCTGGGATGGCAGGAGCTGGGGCTGGGACTGCTGCCTTTGGAGCTGTCTCCTCCTCCTGTGGCCAGTGCTCAGAGCCCAGAGGAGGTGCTCTGTGAACTTTAGGTCCTGCCAGCTGAGTTAGAGCCTGCATGGGAGGAGGAGAGGTTCACCAGAGCCCTTCTGCTGCCGTGCTGGCTCCAGGGCAAGGACTGCAATGGAAGGCTGCCAAGGCACAAACCCCATCTGCTCTGCCAGTTCCTGCAGGAATGGGCTGCTGCAGAGGGGCAGATTGGGGTGGGAATGTGACTCTCTAAGGAGGCCAGAACTAGATGATTCCATGGGGATTTTGGCTTGTGAGCAGTGGGGTAGGGCTGTTGTTGGTTCCTACCCCGGCATCCCATGATGATGTAAGGGGTGAGGAATGCCATGTGTGCTATGCACTGGCACTGAGCCTCAAGACATCCTTCTAATCCTCTCCTTCGTGCTGGTCAGGCTCCTGGGGAAGACAGGACAGCAAAAAGGTGCTCAGTTTTGTGCTCTCCTGCCCTTGTAGGATGAGAGGCAGGAGGCAAGAATCCAGCATGGTCTCTCTTTGACCTTTCCTTTGGGACAGCACTGCCTGGTCCCACCCCAAAGGCACAGAGGGTGCTCTTTGCCCCACCAGTAGGAGCAGTTTCCTCCCTTCCATTGCAGCCCTTTTCCCACCCATCCTTCAGCCTAGCCAGAGCCAGTATCAGGGGAGCAGGAAGCTCTTGGGCAGAGGAGGAGCCAGCTGTGGGTTGTCCTGGGAGGGGAATGGGCTTCCATCCAGCTGCCACCTGCAGCTGGGGATGTGAGTTTTTGGCCAGTGCTGTCCTTCCCTGCCCAAGGGGAGCTCTCAGTCCCGTGTTGCCTATTAACCATTTGCAATAGATGTAAATATTTACTTCTAATAAACTCTTTGAAAGAGCTGCAGAGCTGGGGGTGTGTGTGTGGAAGCTCTGTGCTGGAGGGGCTGGGTGTGCTGGCTGCAGCTCTCCTGCTGCTCAGCCAAAGTGACACCTCCTCCTTCAGGCTCCTCCTGTGTTCTGGGGGAGCCCTGGGTGTAGGATAGGGCTCTGCTGCACAGGATTCACTTTCCAAGGGGAAGTAGCTCCCTGTGTTGCAGCAGCACATCCCAAATGTGGTTGCAGAGCTCAGATCTGTCACCCACTGTCTGCAGTGAGCCTGGGAACCAAGAGTTCCTGCAAGGAATGGAGGAGTGGAAGATGCTGTTGGTGCTCCCTGCTGGTCCTCAGTGACTCCTCTCCCCCTGAGGCCACGGGCAGAGGCAGGAAGGATCACCATCACCTCTGCTTGTGGCACAAATCCACCCAGGGCAGGTCTGCTGGAGCTCTGCCCATCCCCAAGACTTCTCCTCTGTGCCCCAGAGGTGTGTGCATGCCCTGGACACTGGGACCAGCTGCCCTGGGAGAGCTCTGGAGCGTGCTGTGCCCCAGGGCAGGGACCAGCTGCTCTTGGCTCAGCCCAGCCTGGCCACCAGAGCCTGCTGTGTGCAGTCACGGGGCCCTGGGCACCTGCCCTCTGTCAAACCAGTGCCTCACACTGGGTGCAGCAGCAGCTTCCAGGAGGGAAGAGCTGGGGTCTTCAGCAAAGAAAATTCCCAAACCAGAGAGCCCTGTGGCAGTAAACACCAAGCCCTGCGTTTTCACTGAAGTTTATGAATAAAAGAGAATATTCCTAGCACAGGGAGTGTATGCAAAGTGGAGCCACTTGCAAACTTCTGCTGCTGGTGGGAGTTTTGGGTCTGGTAAAGTCGGTGTTAAGGTTGTCTTGAAGGTACAGCAGCCCAAAAGTGTGTCCCCGTCTCCAAATGCACCACAAATTCACTTTTCTCCCCCAAACCAATGTTTAACCGGATGCTGTAGGTCAATATTTGCCTGCCAAATTCTCAAACAGGGGGTGGTGCTGAAGGTCGCTGCTGGGAGAGGGGGCTGGACAAGAGCTCTGTGCCCCATGCAGAGCTGCTGGAAGGCTAGAGCAGGTGCCAGCTCCAACGTGGACATGAACAACCTCAGGTAAGGGACAAAGCAAAGGATTTGATAGAAATGGGGGCTCCTCCAATGGCCCTCTGGGAGAGAGGGGTGAATTTGGCAGAGGGTTAAAGGATGGGCACCACCAGGGAGGAAAAGGGGAGTTTGGGGTTGTGTGTGACTGCAGGATTTGGGGTGAAGGAAAGGGAGGAGGGAAATGGCCTCAAGTTATCTTCTGCCAGTGGGATCTCAGCCCAGCAGGTCTGGGGGAAGTAAGGACTGCTCTGAGAGTGGAAAGCAGCCCAGGAATTAAACGTGGATGCCGTGCAGGGGGCTGGGCTGTGGCGTGCAGGTTTTTTGAGAAGGAGAAGGTATTTTATTTCTGTCTGAAAGGCAAAAGTGGCTGGGTGAAGCGGTGGCCAGGGAAGGGGTGGGGTTTTGTCCGTGGCCCTGGAAGCCCTGCTCCCACTGTCCCACGCTGGAACTGGAGCACGGAGCTGGGAGAGGCGGGGTTTGCCAGCAAAGGGGGCAGATGAGTGCTGGGAAGGGGAGGACTCCCCCGTTCCAGGACGTAATGCTGGGAAACTGCTCTGATACTGCACTTCCACCTGCAAATTCCCTCCCAGACAGCACTTGCTGAGCAGCTGCAGGTCAGTTGCCCTTCTCCCAAGAGCCGGGGGCACAGCCGAGGATGCTGTGCCTGGATCTCGGTGGTTTCCATGGGGAAGGAGCAGAAAGGCTCTTGTCTCCTTCCAGAGGCACAGTGTGTGCAGCACTGATTAGGGAAATACCATCTGCAGTCCAGAGAAACCAGGGCAGCAGGGTCAGACAGGCAGGATCCGAGCAGAGCCTGGCTGTGGCTGTGGGCCCCTGCTCCTCTCTGATTTCCCTGCCTTGGCACCGGACCCAGGAGCCCTGTGCTGTTTCTTTGCAGCATTGTTCATCTCCCTATTGCTTTCCACTAGCTCCTGTGCCAACCTGTTTGGCCAGGTTGATAATTTTCTCCCTGTAGACCTGAATAGGCTGAGCTCACAGCTGGAAATAACTCCTCTCTCGGCTGGTCCTTCTGTTCCAGGAAAATGGGGTTCCTCTGGGGGCTGCTCTGCCTGGCTGCTCTGCACAGCCTCCCTAGGGTAAGTTGCTACTCCAGCAAAGAGCAAGGAAAGTGTGGTGGCTCCCTGAGCCAGACCATGGGGCAAATACCACCCAGAGAAGCCCTGGAAGGCAGATAGGTGGAGGACACTCCTGAGGGGGTCACCAGCAAGGTTTCTAATCTTTTACCCAGCTAAATAGTTGTGGATGTTCTTATTATTTGTATTTCTTTTGGAAACTTTTCTTTTGGAACTTGACCTCAGCTGTATTTAGTGACCGTGACCTTCAGGAGTTAACAGGAGGTTTTGAAAAACAGATTTTTCCTCCCCCCCTCACTTTTAAATCTGGATCCCTGTCAGAACTGAGATTGCAAAACCCCACTGCTCACTCTCAAAAGGATCCATCATTTTGTGCCAGACTGGCCTGACCCCTTTCTAAACAAATCCAGTGTTTGCAGTGTCTCCCAGCTGCTCCTCACTTCCACCTCCCCATGTCATCCCCACTGCCCCTGAGTCTGCATCCCAAAATCCTCCCTGTGCTGTTCCCTTGTGAGGACTGCTACAGCCAGGATTGCAGTGGGAGCAGGGGAGAGAAAATCTGGAAATCCAGAGGCACCTGACTTTGTTTCTTTGTTGATTTTTTCCCCCACAGCTGGCACATGCCATTGACCAGCAGCGTCTCTACCTGGACAAAGATGGGAAGCTGAGGGTAAGCACTGATGGTTCCACCCAAGGGGGCTGAAGTTATGCTGTGGGATTTGCAGTTTTTCCTGAGAAAGGATGAGCCCAGGCAGTGCAAGTGCCATGAGAAAGTCCATCTTTCTGCAGGCTTTACTCCCTGCTGCTGCCAATGCTGTTCTCCTTTAAGTTGGAAGCTCCACCCTAAATAACTGAGCAGAGTGCGGAGCTAACATCAGTACTGGTGTGTACAGGGGCTGGCAGGTGGATGATTTAATTTCTGATTGATAAGGAAAGGTGAGAGAAACCACCAGCTGTGAGGATGACAGGGAGAAAGACCTGTAGCTGATCCAACTCATTGAGCCTGAGATGTTTCAGACCATGCAAATGTGAGGAGAGTAGTGGCAGTGCTAAAGGCTAAAGCTTAGAAGAGTGGAAAATGAGGAATTGTAGAGAGAAGAAGGATAGAATAGAACATACAGGTCAAGAAAACACAGATGCCTGGAGGAGGAATTGAGCCAAACAATCAGGGCTGTGACAGCAGCAGAAGGGGCTGATCAGTGTGAGGCAGGTGGGCACTGCTAAAATGTGTGAGGGGAGGAGATGAAATCAAGGCTGAGGACAGTGGATCTGTAAATGCTGAAGGCATAGGACATGTACTGAGCTGGTGGTGGGTCTTGCCCTCAAGCTTTCCTGAGAGCAAGTGGAGGAGGAACCACTGCCAGACCCTCACTGGGTCCATTTTCACAGGATACAAGACTTTCTATTTTCCAAAGCCATTCCCTCAAATCATTATCCTCAGGGTTAAAGGGAAACTGAAGCAAAACCACCAGCAGAGCAGAGGAGACCAGCTCTGTCCAGCTTTCTCAGCCCACTTAGTTGTGCAGTGAAAGCCCATGAGGGTGTCACTGTGCTCTTGCTTTCCCAGTGCTATCCTTGTTTCTCTCCAGGATGTGAAAAGTGCTGGAATTGTACAGTCGGATTTGCTGGGAGCCATCCCAAGCCTGCCACAGGGAAAGCTGGTAGAATTTACTTATGACAGCTTCCAGGAGAAAGATGGACCCATGTCAGCATTCAGCACCACCCTGCCAGACACAAGAGATGATTGGAACTCAGAAGATGAAGCCGTGGCTGGGGCTGGGGGTTGTCATGGGAAGAAATCACCTGGAGAATATGCCTCTTCTGAAGAGGAAGGAGAGGCTGGAGATAAAAGCTGTGAGATGACTTGGAAGAAGAGCCAGAGGCTGGCAAATGGCTTGATGAGATTCAGCATTGATCTCCTGAGAGAGGTGCAGCTGGAGTCCAACAGGACCAACGTGATCCTGTCCCCCCTCAGCATCGCCCTGGCCTTGTCTCACCTGGCTCTGGGTAATTCTCAGTGGCAAAACCATTCCCTGCCCTTCCCTGTCTCCTCTCCCAGAGGCACGAGCAACCAGCGTGCCAGATGCAAATGAAATACAGTCCCTTCCACTTATCCTTGCTCCTGCAGCTTTAATTAGGCATGATTACAATTGAGGCTGCCCTCTGAGGCTCTGGCTCTCATATTTCTGCAGCCTCTTTTGTGAGGCGCAGCATGCTTCTAACAGGAGGCAGCCAGAGTAACATCCCTGTTTTCTGCTCCGTGGACACGAGACCTAACAGGAATTTGATTTTTAGGAGCAGAAAATCAGACAGAGAAGCATTTGCTGGAGGTGATGCACCTGGAGTCAGTGCCCTGCCTCCACCACATGCTGGGCACCCTTCGCAGGAGGCTCACGGAGTCCACCCTCAGCCTTGGGTCACGTCTGTACCTGCAGAAAGGTGAGAGGTGGCCCAGGGGGGGCTGGAGTGGTGTAGGATAAACCTCCCAGTCACAGAGAGTGATGCAAGCACACTGGAGACATCCATTTCCCCTATTTCCTCCTCTTGGGGAGTGTCATATCACGCTGAGCAAACCTTTTCCATCATTCCTCCAGGCTTTGAGGTGAAAGAGAAGTTCCTGGAGGATTCAGAGAAATTCTATGGGGCAAAGCCCATGACCCTTTCTGGGATCAGTCAGGATGACCTCGTGGCCATAAACAACTGGGTGAAGGAAGCCACTCATGGGCAAATTCCCTCCTTCCTCCAGCAGCTCCCTGAAAACACAGTGATGCTCCTGCTCAACGCCATCTATTTCCACGGTGAGCTCCACAGGCCTGCCTTATTTTTTCAAGAGGAAATAGTTACAACTCCAGTTTTCTGCAAGCCCTGTAGCTGAACAGCATCTCCTCTCCTTGCTTCCTGCTAGGCAATCTGCTTGTTCTTGTGCATCTGCTGTTCCTCTTGCTTAGATTTCTTTACAGTAATGATTCCCAACTGCTTCACATGTGCTAAAAATGTTACTTGACAGCAGAGCCAGGACACAGCGGGTGGGACCTGCAGTATCTTTGCCTCCTGGTTCAGGATCCCGGGCAGTGGCACATCCCTGCTCATCTACTCAGTGATCTTAAAGGTCTTTTCTAACCTAAATGATGAACCAGGTCGTTTGCAGCTCACTGCACACCCACCACAGAGCTCAGAGGCAGCTTCTGTGGATTTCTCTCTGACTACAGCACAGTGGTCAGCCACATCTTCCTTTTTTAATTCCCTGAGAGCTGTGCAGACCAAACACTTCCAAGTGTACGTCTACAAATGTTTTACCTTGGTCTTGGAGCAGTGTTTTCCCCTCTGCAGCATAGAAGCAATACCCCCCATTTTTCAAAGCACAAACATAGTTTCTTTTATCTCCACAGCCTTCAGTAGTCTCCCACGCTGAGGCATGAGGATTAATCCGTGTTCTCTATGTTATTCCATAGTTTCTCTCTGGATGATAAGAGTTTCCTGCTGTTAGGGCTCTTCCAGCCTTGTTACTGACTTCACTTTGCTGTATTTTCACTTCCCTGGTCACTATTGGCCTTGTTAGAGAGCTGAAGATAGGAGGAGTGTCAGCTCAGCAGTTTCTGGTTTTCTACACAAATTTAACTTCATCACTTTCAAAACTTTTGTTTTTACAGGGTTTTGGAGGAATAAGTTCAATGCAAGCTTCACTGGGCCAGATGTTTTCCACCTTGACAGTGAGTTTGTGGTCCCAGTTGAGATGATGAAAGCCCACCAGTACCCCCTGAGCTGGTTTACACTGGAGTCCCAGGATATTCAGGTAGGGATCTCTCAGGAGCACTGCAAATTTTCATTGGAATTTCCTCTTGCTGTGGTATTTTACTAACTGCAAGCATTCTCTCCAAAAAAACAATTTTTTTTTTTAAACAGGCATAGCACACAAAGAATTTGATAATCATTCTTTGTCCTTGCTTCCAGCAAGATTGTTGAATCTTCACTTTTAATCTCTAGGAAAAACCACAAAGAGATATTTCAACTAACTGGGAATGAATAGAGTTTTAAACCCCTGAGTTAAAGATAAATGAGGAAATATGGAGAGGAATTCTCTCGGACAATGTGCTGTTGGAGTTTTTTAGAATCCAGAGTGGGGCAAGCTTGTGTATGTGGGCTTTCACTCTGCCATGTGCTCAATCTTTACCAGTCAGTGGCTAATACTAAAATCTAAAGCTGTTACTCCAACAAATTCTCCTCTGGAGAAATCAGATCCCTCCTCCTCACCAGGCTGTTTTCATCCGAGAGCAAGAGTGGCCCTGTAGACCAATTAGAAAAAGACTAAATTAAAAGCATCACTTTCTGGATTTCCTAAATCCTTTTCCCTAAATTCTTCTCTGGTTGGTTTTATTTCCAGGTGGCCAAGTTTCCCTTTAAGAGTAATGTGAGTTTTGTGGTCATTGTACCATACCAGAACACCCGGAACACCTCTCACATGCTGGAGAACTTCCCTTACAAACAACTCTGCAGGCTTTTCCCCAGAGAGGTGCCCACCACAGTGAAAATCCCTAAAATAAAATTGGACTACAAACTGGAACTCAACCAGGTTCTCAGCCAAATGGGTAAGGCCTCTAGCAGGGTTTGCACAGAACAAGAGGAGCTCATCAATCTGTTCGCTGCCACCAAAAGCTGCCACCCTTGTTTCTAAAGCTGTGCCTCACAGCTTGCTCCAGAGCTCCAAACTCTCCCAGCTCTTCTTCCTCTCCTCCTCCTTACTCCTTGCTTGCCTGGCACCAAATGTTTTGATCCAACAGGATGATACTACAGCTTCTCACAGTCTTTATGAGTTCTTCCTATTGTAGCCAATTTCCCCGTGCATCAATCTCGGTCTCTTACTTTGTCATTTAATTCAGTGTCCAGGACATGGAAATTGCCAGCAGAGAAAATGCAGATCACAAAACCAGGAGCTGAAATAAAACACCAGGTGCTGCCTGTCCAGATGAGAATAATTTAAGAGGTCACTTTGTTTTGCAAAGAATTGCTTAAAAAAATAATCTCTGTTAGAAGTGTTTTCAGCCTAGCTAGAAAGAGTCTTCAGATTTGCTGCTGCAATTAAGGATGACTTTAAGTTTTTACACTACTGTTCTTAAAGAGGTGGAATTTTTGTTCCTCTTGCCTGTCAGTTCTCCAGTCCTTCATGGTGGGCAGCACATGGAGCAGCAGATCAGGGAATTGCTTTCTTCATACAGCTTTGAGAAAACTCCGAACTCGTGGCACCAACTTGGTCTCATTTCTCTGCAGGCCTCCAGGAGCTGTTCACGAGCCCAAATCTGCAAAAGATCACAGAGGAGCCTCTCTTTGTGTCCAGTGTACAGCACCAGGCCACCCTGGAGCTTAAGGAAGATGGAGTGGAAGCATCTGCTGCCACCAGTGTCATGCTGTCACGTTCAGTCTCTGCCTTCAGCCTCGACAGGCCCTTTGTCTTCATCATCTTTGAGGATGAAACAGGGATCCCACTTTTTATTGGCAGTGTCCAGAACCCCAGCCCAGATGCTGCTCCCCAGATCCAAAAGCCACAGGACTCACGTGAAGCCACAGATGCCAACGAGCACCGCGTGCCCAAATAACAGAGGGCAGAGCCTGAGTGTTCTGGGACTCCTGTCTGACCCCCTGCACCAGCTGAGAGAGCCTCCTGCCCCTCTGAGGCCACAGGGGGCAATTCCTTGCTGTTTTCCTTTACAGATCCCTTGAGACCAGTCCTGGGATAGCCCATTCCAGTCCCAATGAGCTTCTCCAGGCTGAGGCTCCCCACTGTTGAACCTGAAAAGCTTCTTCTGCCTGGATTTCCCTTCCAGGGCTCTCAGTCATGGAAGGGAGACTTTCTTGTCCCCAGACTGTTATTAGAGTCTTCATTAAGATCTTATTAGAGTCCCCTGTAGCCTGGAATCATCATTAGCATCTGGCAGCTTGGACATCAGCCAGGGCTGTATTAATGTGGCTCTTCCTTCCGCAGTTCCTGGGAACACGAATGCCTCAGTGTTCCTCTGAAAACCATCTGTGCCCACCTAGACAACGACCTCCAGAGCAACTGGACTAGAAACCAGTTGTCTTCTCTAGGAGATGAGTCAGAGCCACTTCCAGGTTCTTTTCAAACATTCCCTTTTCCCACTCCTTGGCTATTTGGATCTGATGTAGGAGGCTCTGCAGTAGGAAACTTCTCCCTTTGGATCCTTCTCTCCAGCCCTTCCTCTAGAGGCTGGGTAATGCTAGATTTTTCAAGGCATATTTTATAAAGTGTTTTTTAGTAATTTTTATGTTGGCAGAATAATAAAGAATAAAGCAGAATATATTTGCTGAAGGTGTTGCATTGAAGGACCCAACAGAGAAAGGAAAAAGGCACAGAAATTTGCTAATTGCAAAGACTGGGAAGAAAAAAATCTGGGCATGACAGAAGAAAACAGAGGAGGGGCTCTGGCAAAGGATCTGCTTTTTGCTACACCTTGTCACAGGGAACAACAGGGGCTGTGAGGTGAAATGGCAAATCTCTAAAGACTCTCCAAAGACCGAGTCCAAGTTTTGGGCATCTCCCCTGCCAAGTGTGCAGGGGATGGATGGTCTCTGGGTCAGAGCTGGCTTTGTGAGATGGCAGAATTCCCTGAATTAGGGCATGAGCTCAGTGGCACAGGGTCAGGAGGGTGTTTGGCCTGTGAGCAGCAATGCAGGGATAAGCAAGGATGTAACAGCCCTTAACCTTTCTCTTGGGCAAAACCTGACAAGTGCTGGGATCTGCTCAGAGGGTCAAAGGTGCTGATCTGGCATCTGTTATCTGTGATTTGTTCTTCACTGGGATACTCCTGGCTCCACAGTATCCATGCTGTGGATGGCTGGGACAGCTTCCAGGGAAAGGAGGAAAGATTTTGACACCTGTAGCTAAATGTCACTGCTTCTGTTTTGGCAAAAGACAATGTCCTGTTACTGCTTTCCCTTGCTCTGAGATGGGCAGAGCCCATCACAACCCCTGAGAGGGGTCTTTGTTCCAATGCAGCAGTGCTCTAAAAGCCCATGGGGCCCTGGCACAGACTGTCCAGAGCAGCTGTGCCTGCCCCATGCCTGGAAATATCCAAGGACAGCTTGGACAAGGCTTGGAGCAACCTGGAGTAGTGGAAGATGTCCCCGCCCATGGCAGGGGAGTTGGAACAAGGTCTTTAAGGTTCCTTCCAAGCCAAACCATTTTATGATTCCATCAAGGAAATTTGGGGTCCCTCCACCCAACCAAACTATCCTACCACTCAAAAATACAGGCCTAACTCGTGAGTACTTCTGTACAGAACAACTCCTGTCCGTAGTAATTTCTGCTCCCAAACCCCCTCAGCTGCTGGGTGGAAAGGATGGTGCTCTGTTCTTGCAGAGCAGCAGTTAGAGAGCCCAAGGGCCACCCTTCTGGCAGTGTTTTCCTGACTTGGGAAGGCTGCCTTCCCTCAAAGGAAGGAGCAGAATGCTTCTGGGAGCCTCCGTCCCTGAATAGTCTGCACCATCTGCTGGCATAAGAGCAGGACTGACTCACTAACCATGAATTTCAGGGATGCAGGCCACTCTGGGGAATAAGAAGTCCTGGCTCCAACCTCCAATTATGCATTTCTTCCAGTCTAAAAGGGGAAGAATGGCTGAAGATAATGCCTACCCCTCTAACCAATGTAATGACACAAACCCTTCAGAAAGAGGCTGTAATTACAGGGCCCTGCAATTTTAACAAGTAAAGCCACAAGAATTCAGCCTTTCTTACTAGAGGGCACAGCTCTAGCCCACAGGGAACATTTTAGCTTATTTATTTATACAGATTCATTCCTAGCATTCAGAAATACCATTCCATGCCTTAGGTAAGTCTTCTTTGGCTACTGTAACCTGCAAAATTTGAAGCTCAAATTTTCCTTTTCACACCTCTGCCCTCCAGCTCCCGCTTTTATAAAGTTTTTTCCCTTGTTCTCAGTTTCCTGAACAGCTTGGTTCTTATTTCCTATTTTCTGTCTTGCTGCCATCACTCCTCCTCCAAGCTATTCTTGTCAAACTATTAATTTCATCTTATTTGACAGTACAGCAGCCCTCCATGACTGTGCTTCGCTCAACAAATTATCAGTTACACCAACCATAAGACTCTTTTTCACTCCACTGACTTTCCAGAAGAGGCAGTTTGTAAAATGCAAAGTAATATTAATGTTTCTGCTCAGGAGTTTCCACTTTGCATTGCTAAAGCTTTCATTTTGACGGAGCTGTATTCTGAAAAGACATGACTAGCACAGGGTGTCTGCTCTATCCATCTGCACCACTGACTCAGAATATCAAATAAGTCCCAGTTGCTTTAATATTAGATGTATTTTTTTTCCTTACTTAGAGCAAATTCATATCACCACTGCTTCCACAGCAGAGGTGAACCCTGTCAGAGAGCATACTGAAACCAAACCAGAGCAACAGGAAAAGGTTTGTATTGATTTAAGAAAACTGATTTTGTTAGATGAGTTTAATGCACCATTTCAGGGATACCCTTTACCTACAGGAATAAAGCTGCCTTTGGTCTGTAATAACATTCTATGAAAGTACCACTCTGATTTAAATGGTTTTAAAACCAAACCTGTATTTAGACAGATGGATTTGCTTTTGAAGATAGAGACAAGACACAAAAACTTCTCTTGTGGTCCTTCCTTAAAGGGCATTTTAACACCACAAACAAGGTATCACAAAGACATGAAAACCAGCAGAAAACATCTCCACAGCCAACACCCCCATTCCTGGGCTGAGAATGGAAGAATAACAAGTATGATTTTTTTTCTCTGCAGATGATTTTGCACAGAGCAAGCTGAGAAGCAGCTGAAAGCAGAGATGCTACCCCTCTTGTTAGGAGGGGTGGCCTTTGAAGCACTGACTAATCACAGGGCACACCTGATCTGCTTTCCTAGCTTGCAAAACCAGCAGCTAATGCATCTGTGAGCCCATCCTTTCCCCTTTCCTGAGGGACTGGATGAGCTCAGGGCTCACAGGGGAAGAGCTCCTCCTTACCTGCTGGCAGTGAGCCCAAAGACATGTCCCAGATTGGGGGCCCTGACATCCCTGCCTTTCCAGCATTTCCAAACAGAAAACCAGCTGGATCTGGCTAGCTACATGTCCAGTTAGCCCAGCATCCTGCTCCTTCCAGTAACCATGGCTAAGGAAAAAAAAAAAAAAAATTGACAAGGGACAAGGAAAACCCACTGTTCTCTGGCTGTATTGCCCAGCTGGCCACTGGTAACATGCAGGGGACCTTTCTTCCACTAATTTGGTTTGGGTTGGGTTTTTTATCCTCAAATCTCTTTACCTTTCATCTTCTCCAATATCTAGTTATAATGAGTTTTACAATTTAATGCCTGTTTAAAAATGCACTCCCTTGATTTAAGTGTGCTCGGGTGGGTGCTCCCCTTGAGCCTTCTGAGGAAAGTAATAATGGAACTCCTCTGTCCCTTTCCTTTCTCCATATCATTTATCATTCTGAAAGCTTCTACAAGATTCTCTTAATTCATCTTTTTTAACAAGTTCTTGGCTTTTTAGCCTCTTTCTTTTCAGCCAAAAACTTTAAGCCAGTTAATGATTTCTTGTTAACTAGTAACTATCACTGGGTACAAGCAGTTTCCAGCATCTTAGCTGCCTCAAACAACAGAATCCTGTTTCCACAGTCTCTGCATTAAATCCTGGACATAAATCTATAAATCCATTAAACACTACTGCATTAACCATACCTCTGAGACAGAAGGAATTCCCTGATGTGACCCATGGCAGAACTGCTGGCATAAAAGACTTGCTCAGACAGGACAGGGAGTGTTTGCCTTTCCTACCTGTGCTTTACCCACCAGGCTGCCCTTCGCACAGGGATTTGTTTTTGGGGGAAAAAAGGGTTGAAAAATTAGTGCAATTCAGGGCGAGGGTGGCAAGGGCAGAAAATGGGAGCAGAGCACTTTAAGAGAGCCCTGGGAAGCTGTAACCTGAAGCCGGCCGAAGGCTGGGCCGGGGGAAGCAGCAAAAAGCAGATGTGGCTGCACCAAACCCTGCACTGTCCTCGACTCGCACCCGCTGGGAGCCCCTGACAGCAGCGGCCGAGAGGAGCCCCAGGTAAGGGACAGCTCAGGGACAGCTCAGCTGTGCCACTGCCAGCGGCCAGGGGAGCACAGGGCACGGGCTGAGGCTGGGCAGCTCTCACAGGACCTGGGAAATGGGAGGAATGGTTCCTCTGCAGGTGGGATTCCCACCAGGAGACCTCACCAAGGATCGGGAGCCACCAGCATCAGCTTTGCCCCCGGGGCTGAGCTGTGCTCGGGAACTGGGGTGGGTTTGCTGCCTTTCAAGCATCTGCCGTGCAGCTGGGAACACGTTTTTTATCTGTGATGGTGTGACTGTCAAATCCTCTGGAGCTGGTGGTTGCAGGATGCTCCAGGAGCTGGTGCTGTGGAACAAGCAGAGCGAGCAGCCTGAACTCATGGGTCTTGTTTCACAGCACCTCTAAGGTCAGAAGTGTTTATAAATGATGTGGGAGACTCGTACCACTGTAGGTGGAAAGTAAAATACTTCCTTTGCACCTGCAGGCCCTCACAAATCAACAACTCCCAGACACAAAGTTCCTTCTCAGCTCATTTCTCAAGGTTTTCTTCCTGTACCTTTTGACTGTAACATCACTGGCTGTTGCTCCTTCTCCTTCAAGGCAGCCACAGATTTTAATATCATGCCTGAAACCATCCCACCTCCGATCCAACCAAATTCTTTTCTCTGCATTTCTGGCTGTGTGCTAAGAGAAATACAAATAGAATCCAGATGTTCAGGCCAATTCAAACGCAAAAGGCTTTGTCTTTTTAAAATGGAAATTGCTTTTTGGCAAAGTCTGAGAAATATGAAGCTGGTGACAGTACTGGCAAAAACAATACAATCTGCAAAACCAATCTCTGCTCCCATGCTCCCAGGAGCTCAGTGTAGCTGGAAGCAGAGGTTGTGTTGAGATTATTTTCATTTTCTTCAGGGAAAAGGTTATGCTCCATGGAAAAGCTTCATCTCTAAGCTAAACTGGGCCAAACCTCTTCCTCTCAGCATGCAGGACTGCAGCTTGGTACAGGCACCCTCACAGAGCCCTTGCTAAAGCCTGTTTGACTTAGACTCATGCAGGACTTCTGGCATCCCTCTTCCAGCGTGGTGCCTGTTCATTGTAAATCTCTGGAATGATAGGAGCAATCCCAGCATCATATCCACTGTCACACCACCAGACACATCAGATAGTAAATCCTCTGGATCCACATCTTCTGCACCAGAAACTTCACCTATTCTGCAGCTGGGATGGCAGCAGGTTGCAGGATGCAAGCGCACGGGGGAAAGAGGGCACCACTCCTGTGTTGCACTGGCTGAAGACAGATGAAAGCTTAAAACCTCCCCTGTGACCCTTTTTTCTCCAAGGGAGAGCTGCCTCCAGAAGAAAAGGCAGGAAAGGGAAACAGCAAACTGCCTCTCACTCTGCCTGAGCAGGGTCTTGAGCTGGGGCTGTTGTCGCCACGTGTATTTCTAGCAGCAGGAGTGTTTTCTTTGTAGCTGAAGTTAATCTGAAACACATGTTCTTCCTCTGATTTCTCTAGTTGCCTGGATGACAGGGGTTAGTTAAATACAACCCTCTTCCTTTAATTTCTGGGAATCTATCTAAACATTGCTTCAGACCAGCCTCAGTGGCGTCTGTTCTCGGAGGCAGGACGCTTCAGTAGCTCTGGTTTACCCACAGCAAAGCCCTGGGTTAGTCAGTGCTCCCTGGACCAGACAGATCTGTCTGGAAAGGACACTCATCCCAGTACTGGAGTGATGAAAAGTGGGTTCCACAGAAGCTGCTTTGGGGACAGAACAGCTTTGGGGAGTTTGGTGCTTTTCTCCCACTTCCATTAAAAATGTCAGATAAGCCAAACTCTGCCTTTCACCTCTCTAGGCTTCCTTATTGTCTTTTAAGAAAGTTCTTCTATTTTACTTCATCAGATTGCAAATAAGAAGCAAAGGATGGACACAGGTACATGTAGACACAAGAAACAGCAAACTACTGCCTGAGGCAGGTAATTTGTATATCAAAGCAGTAACCAGTCAGTGTTGCCTTCTGCCCCATTCAACAATATGGATTTGGTACCTTTTATAAATGAAGTCTTGAATTTTTCTGAAGCCTAAGACTCAGAAGTAATGATTTGGTGCTTTTCTGGACCTTGGCACTCAGTAACTGCCAGCATCAGTGTGGTTTGGGCCACACACATCTGCTTTTGTGCTCAGGCACACCCACACCGTGTGCTTGCCCAATTTTAAAGTCACTGGGGCCAGTCTGGCTGAATACTTCCAACTAGAGAAGGAAACCTGGCTCAGATCAGGTGTGTGTTTCACAACTGGAAGGACCAGCAGCAGCATCTGTCACTGCAGCTCCTGTCACAGACAGATACAGTGAATAGTTGTGGTAGAGATGTATTTACCTGATTGCTCAAACTCTCTCTGTCATATTCTTACTCTGTAGGTCCAGGCATGCAGATTCCAGTGGTTCTCCTTTTCCTGGGTCTCTTAACTGTACCAAGCAGAACCCAGAACTCAGCTAATGAGCAGGTAGGTAGGAGACAATATGCAGAGAGCAAGGGGGAGAAGTGTGGAGCAGGTAATTTAATTTTAGAGATTCTTACTGAAGGATTAAGCACTACCCTCCTAAATTACTGGGATTTTATTTAGCAACATAATGAGACTAACTCCTGCTTTACCTGGATAAAACCATAGTAGTTACATCAGGGGATGACCAGGAGGCAGAATTTCAAACTCAGTGCTGCCTTTGGCATTAAAGTAATTGTTCCTACACTCTCTATAAGATCAAGTCAATATTTCTGTAGGTCGTAGAAGAATATCTGTAGTTGTTTGCCTATGAAATGTTTACCAAACCTGCAAGTCTAACCAAAGCACTCCCTGGACCTGACAGAACTCTGCCACAGCTGATGGAGCCAATGCTGGTGAGGAAGAGGAAGATCCATTCTACAAGAGCCCTGTGAACAAGCTGGCAGCTGCAGTCTCCAACTTTGGCTACGACCTGTACCGCCAGCAGTCCAGCCGGACAGCCACGGCCAACGTGCTGCTGTCTCCCTTCAGCCTGGCTACTGCACTTTCTGGCCTCTCACTTGGTGAGTTCTTTGCCCCATTTCCACACTCACCCTCTGGCTTGGCAGCCCTTCTCTCATGTTTCCCTGGTCGTTGGCAGGGGCTGGAGAACGAACCGAAGATGTGATTTCTCGTGCCCTCTTCTACGACCTGCTCAACAAGGCTGAGGTGCACGACACCTACAAGGACCTCCTGAGCAGTGTGACTGGGCCAGAGAAGAGCATGAAAAGTGCCTCCCGGATCATCCTGGAGAAAAGTAAAAGTCCTTCTTCCCCTCTACAAAATTTTACCTAAAAAGCTGTCAGCAGTAGTTATTTTGGTGTGTGTATATATACAGAAAAACACACTGAGTAACACAGCACTAACAGCTCTGGCTCTGACATCCTGCTGAGCCAGGATGCAGACAGGACATGGAATGCTCTGGCTGCTCCAGAAAAAGCCTGGAAAGTTTGTGTGCACTTAAATAAAAGACCAGACATGAACACAAAGACATTGGTGACAGAACAGTTAACTCACAGAAGACTTCAAAGAAACTTGCTGATAATTTTGCCTTCACTTCAGGCTGTCTGGCAGGTGTTGCTGGCTTCCAGGAACCACAGATCACATTTTCTATTTGTGATAACACTCAGCCATATTCCTTTGTTTAATTCCTTGCAGAGCTATTAGAAATGTCCGCTTCTGGCATGCAATAAACATCTGCTGAGAATGCTAAGAGCTATCTTTTGGAACCTGCTGGTTCCAAGAATCCAATAGGTTGAGTAAGCTGTACTCAGAAAGCAGGCTGGGGAAAGAAGAAAGGCTGATGTAGGAATGGCTGTGTCCAAGCCTTCAGTTCTTATCTCCTTTTTTCAGTTTTCAGAAGAGAGTTATCCCATGCTCCAGCATGGGTGGCTGTAGGATTTGGATCACTTTCCTTAATGTGCTTTCAGATATTCCTCTTCAAAGCAGGTTTCTGTAGACAAACAGGCACAGATATTTTATGAGAGACCTGCTGCTGTGCTTTGGATTGCCACCTGCTGCCTTGAGATTGTTTGGATAAGGGAGCTAGCTGCACTATCCATGTTTTTATTCCCCAGGACTCAGGGCAAGGCCTGGATTTCACAGCCAGCTCGAGAAGTCCTACAAGATGCGACCGAGGGCACTGAGTGGCAACAGCCAGCTGGACCTCCAGGAAATCAACACCTGGGTCAGACAGCAGACAAAGGGAAGGATTATGAGGTTCATGAAGGACATGCCCACAGATGTCAGCATTCTCCTTGCTGGGGCTGCTTTCTTCAAGGGTAAGAAAGAATGTTGTGTGCTTGGGCACAGGAAAAGTCCATTAAGCACATGTTAGAGGAGATGTGAAGGAATGCTCTCACTTCCAATAAAGCAAACAGGCTGTCAAAGAGAGAGTGTGAGAAGCAGGTGTTTGAGAATGTTTAGTAAAGAAGAAAAAAAAAACAAAAAAAACCCCACACTACCTGAACAAAAATAGTCCTGAGAGAAGAATCATTACTCTTGGGAAGCTGAATCTTGATCTGTTTGCAGTAAGAATCAGAGAAGAAAGTTTAAGCTCACAAAACTCCATTCAGAGACAGGATATTACCCTTTAGGCAAGGAACAGCTTAGAGTGTTCTGAGTCTTCTTACCACTGTAGAAGGAACAGTTTGATACTAGAGAGCTGTTCTTAAACATGCTGTAAGCCAGTGTCCTGGAGAATTATTGCTTAGAGACAAGGAGCAAAATAAAGGGTGGGGAGAGAAGCACTTTATATCCATTGACACAACTGTTACCCTTTAAAATAGTTTTGTAATTACATAAGTAGACATCAACTTCCCAATGGCTACTCCACCCACACACTGGCTTGATTATTTATTTGCCATTTAGCCAATTCTCAGATGAAAAGGAGGGGCCAAGGATGGCAGTAAATCAGTAGCTCCAATCAGTCTATTTCTATCCCTGTTATGCCTCAATTCCTTAATGCACAAATACTGTATATTAAAGCACAAGATTATTCAGGCACAGGCATAAGCTTGGTTTCATATGCTATTACTCCAGAAAATCCTCCATTTTCTCTGTTACAAAACAGGGACATGGAAAACCAAGTTTGACACCAAGAAGACTGCCCTGCAGGACTTCCACCTGGACGAGGACAGAACTGTGAAGGTGTCCATGATGTCAGACCCCAAAGCCATCCTGAGATATGGTTTTGACTCAGAGCTCAACTGCAAGGTCAGACAGCAAATATTGCCCAAGATCTCCTAAATCTACTGAGGAGCAGGTTCAGCTACACCTACCTGTTAACCCATTCCAGCCTTGCTCCTCCCATCAGCTACTTTTGCAATCCCTGTTTTGAAAGGCAGTGTGTTGATTCTTAGGATATCCTGCTTCTACCCAGACTATGTCACAAGCAATCCAAAATTTAAATTATGTCCAGGTCCTACCAGCCTGTATTGCTTGACTTAAAGTTGGGCAAGAAGGGCAGGGCACAGCTCTCAAAACTTTTCCATCTTTACTTCACTCAACCAATCTTCCCCCGGAGCATGAGCTCAAAGGTGTTGCAGGGAGAATTCCCCAAAGAAATGCTGCAGGATTCAGCAGGTGAGAGAGCACTTGCACAGCAAGCAGAGTGCAGCAAGGATGGATGAATGCCTGGGGAAAAAGCCAGAAGTGATAGGAAGCATCATGTCAGATAAAAGCAAGCAGGGAAAAAGATCAAATGTACACTGAAAAGGTTGAGATTCCAGCTTGAGAATCAGGCCTCTGCCTGGTACAGAATGGGTAAAACTGTTTATTATTGATGTGACCCTTTCTTATCTCTCTCTTACTTCTGGCCTTGCAGATTGCCCAGCTGCCCCTGGCAGAGGGAGTCAGTGCCATGTTCTTCCTGCCCACGAAGGTGACCCAGAACATGACTCTGATTGAGGAAAGCCTCACTTCTGAGTTTGTCCACGATGTGGACAAGGAGCTGAAGACAGTCCATGCTGTGCTAAGCCTGCCCAAACTCAAGCTGAACCACGAAGAGGCCCTTGGCAGCACACTCAAGGAGACAAGTATGTGCATCACACCCCCTTTGCAGGCTGCCAGGGCTCAAAGCAGTGGTCAAGTTGCTTCTTGCTCTCAGAATATGAAGCTGGTGGGTTGTCAGTTATGGCTGTGGAGATTTCACCAGCAACCAAATCACCTTCATCCAGGACTTCCCAGCTTTTTATCACATCCCTCCACGAAGCTCATACAGTGCTGCTGAGGTCGTGGGTGAAGCTCAGTGCAAGCAGATGGAAGCTGCTTCTCCCTGCTCCCCTCAAAAACTCTGCCCAAGCAGCTCCCTGCCCCCATGGATCACACATTAGCAGTGCTGCTCCTCCTTCTGCAATCCTTGCCTTCAGCTAATGGAACTTTCTCTCTTTTCTCCAGGGCTCCAGTCACTTTTCACGTCACCTGACTTCTCCAAGATTTCTGCCAAACCTCTGAGATTATCTCATGTGCAACACAAGGCAATGCTGGAGCTTAGTGAGGATGGGGAAAGATCCACACCAAACCCTGGGGCCAATGCTGCTCGTCTGACCTTCCCCATAGAGTACCACGTGGACAGACCTTTCCTTCTTGTACTGAGGGATGATACCACAGGAACCCTCCTCTTCATTGGCAAGATCCTGGATCCCAGGGGTGTTTAGATCCCTTCACAATAATCTGCAATGGTAGGGCCCAAATGGAAAGGGTGAATTTGGGAGGGATACTGGCTCCCTGCTCTGCTGCACAAAGACACAACTTGCAAATCTTACGCCTTCATGCTGCAATAAAAGAGCTTTTGCTATTAATCTCAGCAAGCCCAAGTATTCTCCCTTGAAAGGTTGTCTGCCTACACTCCCAATTTCCCCAGAGAAGGAATGCAGTTCTGTGTCCTGAAAACAAACCTTATCTGGTGTATGCTGCACTGTTCCCCATCTTGTTTTCCAAACTGACACCAGGTGTTGATTCTGAATCCCTCATCACTGACTTGTGCTGGAGCCCTCCCAAGTTCTGCAGTGCCCCCTTTTACAGACTGTAAGTTTGCACTTCCCAGGTTGCCTCACCCCTTCCAACCATTTCCATTTGACACTGGCAAGAAGGAAAGTGCCTCACGGTATTAAAAATAGAAGGCAACGTGCTCTGGATGACTGTATGTTCATAATGCTCAGGGCACCACACAGGGGAGAGTCACATCTCACACAAAAGCAACTCAAACATTTCCTTCCAACCCACACACAGAACTTACACAACAGCCTCTGTTCCCACCATACCACACACACACCTCTCACGTTAGAATTGGTCATTTTATTTACAACAGCCTCACTAAAGAGCATTTCAAGACTTCATTCAAGTTGCTGTTACACATGATTTTCCAGCTTGTACTACATGACTACCTTACCACATGACACTTAGCTTTGATGAAAGATCACATTGCAGCTTCCTTTGACAGGGAAATTAAGTCCTCTGAAGGATGTTTCTGGGAAGCTGTGACAGGCAGGCCTTCATCTCTTGTAGTTCCTGGATCTGAGCACTCTGAGGACCAAAGTGCACTGACAAAATCCCCTCTGCTCTTTGAATCGTGCTCAGAGCTTCAGAAACTGCAAATCTGAAATAGGAAGATAATAAGAACAGAGAATGCAAAATACTTAATTCAGCTTCTTGACTTACACAACCTTTAAGCCCTCCCTAACAAAAACCTAAACCTGTTCAAGGCTACAGCTCCCACCCTCCTCTGCCTTCCAGCAGCAGGAAAATTGTGTCTGCTTCAGCTGCAGAGGGAGGGTGAGTGGGATGGAAAGGTAAGGAGATGGACAAAACCTGAAAACATTATTTTTGAGTATATAGGAACCCACTACTTCATCACTGCAGCTCCTGCTAAAATTAATTTAACAAAGCGAGTTGTTGTGATGAGATTTTTCAGAAGCAGTCAGGGGATTTCCTTGCCAATAAAGCAAGAGGATTTCATTCCCTCCTTTGAGAAAATGTCAGCAACATTATACAACTGAGGTTTAAACACCAAGGGTGATGAGTTGCCAGAATAAAACAATTGGACAGGGAATAAATGGAGCCAGGGAGAAGAAAAAGATAAGACAGGCACAAAGGAGAGAAACAGATTCGTAAGAGAGTACCTGTGTCCTGTAAGACACATTCAAGGTGCCTTGATATTGTGTCAGACACACAGGGCAGGGACAGAGGATGAAACCAAACTCACCCATTGAAGAGGATTTGTGCCAGCTTGAAAAGTTCATGGCCTGTTTCTACACTTGATGGCCCATGGTGCATTTCCACAATCTCAATACTCTTCTTCAGGTGTCTGGCTGCTTCCTGCCACTTTCCTGATGGAAAAAACAAAGCAAAACAAAACAATGAGAAATGGGTAAGTACTTCCTAGAGCTACTGCCACCCAAAGAATCTGACAGAATTAATCAAAATGTGGTGAACTCTGTCCACAGAGGGACATCTTTAGGGAATCTAAAAGAACATGAGAGCACAGTATTGTTCACTGGCTGCTGGGAACACAGGTTTGGTCTTTCTGAGAGCCCTGCTGGCAAAACTAGAGAAAAAAAATGAGAGGGCCAGTCCAAGAAAAAGCTAGTCATGTTAAATTCAAAGCTCAGGAAACATGGGATAGTGAGAGGACAATGCCATACCAAGAGTAGCATAGACCTGTGCCAGATGATCCTCAATCTCCCCCATCAGCAAATGTTCTGGTGACAAGAAAGTTCCAGCATCCCTCTGACACTTCAGGAGCATTTTGACAGCCTGTTCTATTAAAAAAAAATTAAAAAAAGGTTATAAAATTCACCCTGTGGCCAATCTACAGTTTTTCATAATCCATGAAATAAAATCAATCCAATCTCATCATTGCATGTTACACAGCTGATTGGGGTTTGGTTAGGATTCAATACTGACTTCATCTGCACCTCTGCTTATTCTACCCCAGTGTTGACCCAACTCCCTCCAGAAAAACAAGGCCTGGGAATGCCCAACTCCAATGTTACCCTGATTTCTTTTTATTTAATTACTTTACTGTGGAACAATCTGTGACTTAGATTAATACGCAGACCACGGTGTATAAAAAGTCTAAAGCTGAAGTCCCCAGGGACACCAGGCCACACGTCACAGCACCCCAATGGCGTGAGCAACAGTGCCATCTCATGGTTCCTGTCCTGACCTCAGGGCACAGAGCTGAGCCTTACCAGCCTCCCCAACTCCCAGCAGGTCTAAAGCTTTCTTGATTTGTTGCTGAAGGTCCTGTAAACGGCCAGACAGCTGATCTCTGCTGGCTGAGGTTGCACAAGCTTCATTTGAACAGCAAAGCGTGTCTTCTTCTCCCTGTGGAAATCACCTTTGTGATCAATCCTGCTCACACTCAACTCAAAGCTTACTCTCCATCTGCATGAGCTCTGTGTTACAGAGATGCTAAATTGTTTCTCAGCTGTATCCATTAAACAAAGTGATTTTTTAATAAATTGTTACCAGCTTATTTGATTTTACAGGAAACAGTAAGATACTGTCTTGACTCAAGAGGGGCTTTTGGCTCCTGAGCAGGGATCAAAGTGAGGTCTTCACCTCTTGGCTTTCCCAGACCCAAACCTTACACACCCCAATAACTTGCACAATCACACTCTGGAGAATTACCTGCATTTGAGCCTGGCATTTGGGACAGCAGAATGAATTTCTGATGGACACCACACTCTTGACACCAGACTCTAACTCCTCGAGGCATGCCCGGCAGCGACACTTGAAGAAATACTGACGGAGAAGCTGCTGTCTCTCAGTAACCCTCATCCTACACCAGTGAGGCCCTGCAAAGGATGGCAAGGGTACAGATCTCTCTACAGTTTTTAATATCAGAATAAATGGATTTTTGTTACAATTGAGACTAGGTATATTTTGGGGAGGACACAACTGAAGTGTAACAGTGGGCTAAAGAGAAGAAATGCTGACTAAGACTGCTAAACAAAGACTCTGCCAACATTAGATGAGAATTATGATGTAAACAACCATCAGCATGATAAGGAGAGGTGAATGATGTCTGTGCCTTGAGACAAACACAGAATTAGGGCTTACCATAGCAATGCAAAACTTCTTGGCCACTGGAGATTGGCTGTGATGCCCTGACAGTGGCAGCTGTCCCACTGAATGACACGCTGGTATTGGGACAGCAGGAGTGGTTCAGGAGGCTGAGGACAGGGAAGAAGGCTGTTGCCAGCCTCACAGGCTTCTTGTCTACAACAGCCCCACCTCCAGGCCCTGAAGACAGAGGAAAACCAAGCAGGTTGAGATTAAATGCTCACAAACCCACACAATTTCTGCAACGAGCCCCGTGACCGATTGCAGGCAGCAGCAGCAAGGTTCCTGGTATATTGCTGCAATAAATAACAGCTAAACATGCTCTGCATGTGCACCAAGGAACAGGCCAGCATGGGACAGGCCATGAAATTTTAAACAAGTCATTTCCATCTGCAATGGGAGCCTTTTACAGCTGAGAATTCAATCTCTTCACACAAGGAAGATGGGCAAGGAGAGGACAGTCTTGGGCTCCTCAGGACAGGAAAGAGGAGCTACTGGAGAGGGCCCAGAGGAGGCCACAGAGATGATGAGGGGTCTGGAGCATCTCTCTTATGAGGAGAGACTGAGGGAGCTGGGCTTGGTTAGTCTGGAGAAGACTGAGAAGGGATCTCATCAATACACATACAAATACAGGTGTCAGAATGGTGATGGACTCTTTTTTGTGGTGCCAGGATGAGGAGTAATGGCCACAAACTAAACAGCCTCAACATGGGGAAAAACTTCTTTCCACTGAGGGTGGCAGAGCACTGGAACAGGCTGCCCAGGGAGGTCTGGAGACATTCCAAATCCACCTGGCCATGTTCCTGTGTCACCTGCTCCAGGTGACCCTGCCTGGGCAGAGGATTTGGACTGAATCACCTTCAGAGGTCCCTTCCAACCCCAACCATTCCGTGACAACACAGTAGGGCTTAATTTTTTTTTTTAATCTTACCCAGCTCCTGCATTACAGTGATTGCTTGTGCATTGCACTGCAGCTGCAACACGTGCCTCAGCATTGCTTCTGCCACAATCTTCAGCTCTGGGGACAATTCATCTGAGGTTTTTTTACATGTCTTTGGTTTGGACCGCTGCTGAGGTGATTCCTGATTCAACACAGCACCCTCAAGGCCAGCTGCTTGCAGTTGTTTGCATATAGCCACCACACTGAGCGTGCAGAGGAACTTGTGCTCAGGGCTGTGCTGCTCAGTGTGGGGCAAAAGGTGGAACAGAGCTTGGTAAGAACTCTGGTACCGACCATTGCTGCCACAGCCAGGGATACCTCTGCTACCAGCTCCTGCATCTGGTGCCTCACTGAGAGGTTTGCATCCTGCTTCAGGGTTCTGAAGGTTCTTGTCCTCACGGTGGGACCATGCCACCAGCCTGCTAACCTCTGCAAATCCTGCCAGCAGGACAGTCCTCAAGGCCACGTGGCAGAAGACCCCTAGAGTGAGGAGCAGCGCTCCCAGGGAACACTCTGTGCTGTGGTACTGCTGCCATGCCCTGTCTGCACAGTGCTGGCTGCAGTACTTGGCATAACTGCAGCCCTGACAAGGCACCGAGGCCAGCAGCTGCCTCAGGCAGCGGTGGCAGTAAAGATCTGCGTTGGTGGCTCGAGTGTCCCACGCTGTGTCACCCTCCTGCAGAGGAAGGCTCTCCCCGGGGCACAGCACGCTCACAAAGGCCTCCTCCTTCACCAGGCTCTGTCCTGGCACGATGTCCTGGGAGGCCACCAAGTGACGTCCTCTCTCTGCATCAAAACTCAAGCTCAGAGATGAAGATGCACCTGAAATACTGTTGTTCTCTTCCCAGATCTCTGTCTCTCCTTGAATGCCACCACGTGCTTCTCCTGCAGGCTCTGGACACCTCTCTTTCTCACCTAATTTAGCCTTCAGCTGACTTAACTTTTTTAGCCGTGTCAGGTATGTAGTCATGACCCCATCCAGAGCGATTTTACTGTCCAGCACTCTGAGAATATCCTGTGCATCCTGTAACCTCTCCAGGCACAGCAGACACTCAGCTTTCTGCAGCAGGATCTTGGGCAGCAGTTTGTCTGGATAGCCATGGCTTTCAGCCCTGGCAATATCTTCCAAACAAACCTGGGAACAAAGATAAGGCCTTTGAAGTGGGCTTGAAAACCAGCTCTTGCTCTTTCATTCCACGTAAGACAGTCTCATGGAAGAATTCTGTATGTTAATCAGCAAGTGCATAACCAACGTGCTGCCCCATAGAGCATCCTGACATGGAAACAAAGTAGGAGCCCTTCATAAATTGAGTTATGGATGCTTGAAGCACAGCTTGGGGAGCACATCTGATCTGCTGTCTCTTCTTCTAACAATCAAACACCTCAGGGGCACCCAGGACCTTGTGGGCTGGGTGCTGCCCTGGCCCCACTCACCTCAAAGTGCCCCAGGTGGAGGAGGGCGGCCGAGCGGTTGGCAAAGCACACGGACACCTCGGGGCTGCCAGGGAGCTCATGGGATGCTGCCTGCAGAGACCAGAGAACTGCTGCTGCCTCGGGGGATCCCTCACAGGACCCTCTCAGCAGGGCCTGCAGGATCCCCTCTCTGGGGATCCCCTCACGGGAGCCCTTCAACCATGAGGGGCTGCAGGACCCTCTCTCAGGGATCCCCTCAGAGATCCCTCTGGCTGTGAGGTGCTGTGGGACCCCTCCCTGGGATCCCCTCATGCCACACCTACCTTGGAGTAGAGCCTCAGGGCAGCCTGGTATCGGCCCCGCTTGAATTCCAGGTTTCCCTGTTCCCGGTACCAGCTCGCGGCCTCCGGCCTCTTCTCCGTGGGTGCCTGGTGGCACAACTGCACCAGGGCTGCCTCCTCCTCCTCGGTCCTGTGGGGTCAGCACCGAAGAATCAGCTTGGAATTGTCTGGTCCAGCCTCCCTGCTCAAGCGGGGTGACCCCTGCGGCACAGGGTTGTGTCCTGAGGGCTCTGGAATATCTCCAGTGAGGGAGACTCCACACTCTCAGTCTGTGCCAGTGCGTGGTCACTGCACAGGGAAGAAGTTCTTCCTCATATCCAGAGAATCACGGGATCAATTAGGTTGGAAGAGACCTCTGAGGTCATCGAGCCCAGCCTGTGAGGGATCCCCGGTTTGTCACCCGGACCCTGGCACTGAACGCCACGTCCCATCTTTCCTTAAACACTTCCAGGGACAGCGACTTCACCAGCGCCCTGGGCAGCCCACTCTAGCCTCTAATCACCTTTCTGCGAAGCACCTAAACCTGCCCAAGTGAAGTTTAAGCCTAAGTCACTTGTCCTACCGCCAGTAGCCTGGGAGACGAGGCCGACCTCCAGCCTCCTGTCAGGTAGAAAGGTGGACTTTTATTCAGATGGAATTTCCCCGGTACCACTTACTGCTGGCTGCCTCGTGTCCCATTGCTCGGTTCCACCGAGCAGAGCCTAGACCATCCTCTGACACCCCCCGTTTATTTATACGCATCAAGAGAGATGCTCCAGTCCTCCGCTTCCCCTCATTGCCCTGCCCCGGACCCGCCCCGCCCGCGGCTCACCGGAGCAGGTCGCAACCCAGCCGCACCGCATCGTGAAGCGAAGCCGCCGCCAGCCGCTCCCGCAGCGCCGGGTCCAGCGCCGCCCAGAGCCGGGCGGTGCGGCCCCGCCACTCCGCCACCGGCAG
>VXBQ01008650.1:0-52466 GCA_013400175.1 Phainopepla nitens | reverse complement strand
TTTTTTTTTTTTTTTAGCTAAAAAGTTGTCAATCCTAATTCTTGGTGCCACTTTAACTTGTCTGTATTCTTTACCCCTGTGTTTAGGAAGGATTTTTAAATAGTAAAATTTTGACATTTGCTTAGAAACTTGCAGCAGAAAACAAGCTTCTCCTTCCTTGCTTAAAGCTGATCACAAGAGTTTTTTGCATATACATTGACAAGATTGAGTTTAGAATTAGCAGTATCACATTATGTCAGAAAACTATTTGTGGGGTATTTATCCTTAGTTGTTCCCCCAAGTGATGTCTTGATCTTGAACACTTCCCATCCCTGGAAGTGTTCAAGGCTGGGCTGGATGGGGCTCTGAGTGAGGTTGTTTGTGGAAGGTGTTCCTGTCCTTGGCAGGGGGTGGGAATGAGTCCCTTCCAACCCAAACCACCCTGTGATTCTGTTATTTTAGAGAATTTACTGCTTAGCAGTTGTTTGCCACTTAAACTGTGTTCAAGTGGTTGACTTTGGACACATCTCCACTTGAGTGCAAGCACTCTAAAAGGTCTGAGAGTGTCTCTTCTGTGGCACTTTGCAGCCTAGACAACACTTGTGACCAAGAGCAGAAACCATGCAACAAACTTCAAGCCCCTCTGTGGTGCCCACATGGCACAGGGAGCTCCAGTGTTCCCTGGAACTTTGCCTGTTTGGCTCCCTATGGCTTGGTGGGAAAGTTCTGCACCCTCAGTTGGTTTTAACCTGGTTTTTGTGTGCAAGGCTGAAATCCTGTCTGCTCTGTTGTGGTTTTTGGAAGGTCCTGCTGCTCCTAAGTACCACGCTCCCTCCAACCAGTTTGGAAAAGCAAGTGCTCCCAGTACCCTGAAGACACCTGGGGGATCTCAGGCCAAGGTGGTGCCAATTGCCAGCTTGAATCCATACCAGTCCAAGTGAGTTCTTGTGGTTTGCCAGGCCTTACTTTGTCACAGGCATGAAGGAACAATAGCTTTGTTTTTGCTTTTCTGTGTGTGAGTCTCTGTCAAATAATTTATTGAGTCCTTTGGACTTTATTGGTTAAGTTCAAACAAACCAACCCAAAAACAACCACAAAACCACCCAGAGAAACAACCAAAAACTTTCCATAGAAACACTGGTGGGCTTTGTTTTGTTGTTGTTGTTTTGGGTTTTTGTTTGGGGTTTTGTTTTCTGCTTTTTTTATTTTCCTTTTTTTTTTTCTTTCTGTGGGGAAGTGTGTTCTTTTCTTTCTTTTTTTTTATCTTTTTAAATTGCATCAACCCTCTTAACAATCTGAGATTTGCCTTGCCATTGTCTTGGTGCAGCTGCCCTGCTGAGCTTGATAGGTTTTTAATATTTTAGTTGAGAATCGATTGACTTGTCTGGAGTTTTTTTTTCCTAAAGCAACCTTCTTTTTGGTAACTTAATGACAAAACAGCTCAGTAAGCTATTCACTTCGGCTACTGAGCTGTTGAAAAGCATGAGGATGTAATTATTTAGTGAATGACATTTTTAAGTTATGCAAACTGATTTGATTACCCAAGTTAAATGCGAATCCTATAATTGAGCTCTTGAGTTCTGGCGTGGCTTTTCAGAGCAGGCAAACTGCTGTGTGAGAAATGTACCCTAGAAGAGTAAAAGATTTGAGGCCTGCTTCTGTGCAGAAGGATTGTTCACTATTATTATCATACTGGATGCTTTATGACTGCTTTGTTGCCTTCTCTACAACTTTCTGTCTTTAATGGTCTAGGCCATTAAAACGGAAAGCAGTGGAAAGGGTTGCCGAGGTGCAGTGGGAAGATTCTGGCTTTTAAATAGTCACATCCCAGTTCCAAAGGTTTCTCAAGTCAATCTTTTCTTTAAAAAGATGCAAAGGGCTGCAGAACAGTGATTTCTTACATGATTTCAGGTGGACCATTTGTGCTCGTGTTACCCAGAAAGGTCAGATCCGCACGTGGAGCAACTCCCGTGGTGAAGGGAAGCTCTTTTCCATAGAGCTGGTTGATGAAAGTGTAAGTGTCATATGTTGAGACAAAGATAATGTATGCCAGATGCTGATGAACCCTTCATAAAGGCAGAATAGAGGAAATAAAGTGCATTTTTCGGAAATGATTTTTTTTTATTACAACTGAAACTTGCATCCCTGCATTCATTAAGTTGCGCATCAACGTGCCAGTTTTTATCCAGAATGAATTCTTAAATGTGCAGCCTTGCTGATTATTTTTCATCAAAGTCTATAGTGTGTGACTGGATTTTTGCAGCTTCGAAATAGAGTTGTTTATGCAAACTGACAACCTAATACTGAGGGTTTTGGTGATTTCCTGTGGATTGAGAGTGACATCTCCTCCTGGCTGAGCTACACCTTACAAAACAGGGAGTGAGAGGAGCATTACCTCCAAGTTGCAAGCTTTCAATTTTCATGAGGAAATTGGAGTACAAATTATTGTAACACCGAGAAATTTCCTCTGTGGTTTGTTTGGGGAATGGTATTTGGTTAATCTAACTGAACTTGCAGTTTGTCAAACCTCTTATCAAATTACAGCCTTCTGTCATGAAAACAAACAAGATTCTGCTAGATTATATTGAGTGTAAAATGTGAGGTTAATAATGTAACATGTTGTCACCAGGCATTTGTTTCCTCTGCATAGTGTCTGTATTCTTTTTTTCTTTTTTTTTTAAACAGTGTTTATATCTAGTGAGGGTATAATTGTTATTAATTCTTACTTATAGACATATCTGAGTGGGAGCCATCACAATATACTTGTGTGTGCTAACTTGTGGAGCTGCGGGGTCTATTTAAATTTTATTTCATCACTGCCAGTTTTGCTGGCATTTTCAGAGGTGTCTCTATGATGGATGTAGTTCTTATGCCTTTTATTCTGAAGCTGTAGATGTACTAATGAGGCTTGAATATGAGGTTTGATTGTCAGGTGTAGAATATGTCATTTTAGCTCTAACTGCAGATATGGGAGAACGTTGTTTGTTTCTCACACGCCTGGAGCTACCCTGGCAAACTCCACTGTCTCTGCAGGACTGCTGCCACTTAACACTGCAAAGATTTTTATTTATTTATTTATTTTATCTTTCTCCATGCCAAATTTCACTTCTGACCAGCTCCCCTATTTTCCTGCAGGGTGAGATTAGAGCTACTGCATTCAACGATCAAGCAGACAAGTTCTTTCCACTCATTGAATTGAACAAGGTATGGTAGCTTTGTGCTTTCTTAGACTGACAGGAGCTGGAGAAGAGGAACTTGAGCCTAGCAAGGATTTTTAAAGGTGAACACAATCTATTTTCCCTAACTACTGATAATATCCCCTGTTTCATTGCTTTCTCCTGTAGGTATATTATTTTACCAAAGGCAATTTGAAGACTGCTAACAAGCAATATACAGCTGTTAAGAATGACTATGAGATTACATTCACTAATGAGACTTCAGTTGTGCCCTGTGATGATGCCCAGCATCTTCCATCTGTTCAGTTTGATTTTGTATCCATCTCTGACTTGGAGAACACGCCCAAAGACTCGATTGTTGGTCAGTCAAAGTGGAAAAACGGGAAATTCTAAAGCTTTGAAGTTTGATTTTTGTGTCTTTAATTCTGGGCAGGTAGTGAATATATGATGCTTCGAGTGTTGTGGTTTCTTAATTGAAGTCATCCAGTGATGGTTGCCATTAAAAATTCCTCAGGCAATTTTCCTGTTAAGATGATTTTGCCCTGTTTTCTAACAATATATAACAATTATTCTTCAAACATGTGCTTCAAACTAAAGACAGTAGGTGACAGTTGTTTATTGTACTGCGATCACTGTTTTCCACAGAAAAAGGCTGAAAGAAAAAATGCCCTTGCTCAGCACGTGTGCATTTCATACCTTCTGTGGTCTTGCTTTCTTTCACTATCTAATTATCTCTGTAGTGATTTTGGCATAATTCATTGCATCCAAGTCCAAGTTGCATGACTGTTTTGGCTTGCTTTGTGAAGTATTGGAGGTTTGTTTTTCTATAATTCGTTGGGCAGAGTACTCCGGAAAAATCAGAGGCTTGGGTGGGGGCGAGGGTTCTCAGGTTTCAGAGGCACAAGATGCCTGTGATTCAGAGACATTCAGCTGGGAATTTTAAAGGTAGATGGGTAACATTAAAAGTGGTGTATTTTTAGGGACTGCACAGGGGATTGCTTTAGCTCTTACCACCTGAACATGCAGACTTGTTAAAGTTGCAACTTAGGATTGCAGAGTTACGTGGAGGCACGAGCCAGTTGTTTCATTGTGTTTCAGTCACTTTGAAGGCTCTTGCTTGTACTTCAACAGCAAGTGTGTGTTACATGATCAGGACTGAAGTCCTTTGACAGAACGTGATGGGAAAAGATAGTACAATGCCTTGATCTCTCTAATGTGGTGAGGCTTGCATTCATGAATATCTTAATGACTGCGTCAACAAAATTAAAGCACTGAAGAGTTCTGTAGTGGAACATTCCTACCATAATACACTTAATTTCCATATCAGATTTCATTTCAATAGGGAGCTGGGATACAAGGTAAAAATCTGACAGTAGGTTTGAATTCTTCTCTTGTGATCTTGTATTCCTCAATTGTGACCCTTGAGTAACTCTAAATTGTAACTGTTTCTCAGATGTAATTGGAATTTGCAAGAGCTACGAAGATGTCACTAAAATTACAGTGAAAGCTAACAATAGGGAGGTTTCAAAGAGGAACGTGCATCTGATGGATACATCAGGGAAACTGGTGACAGCTACGCTGTGGGGAAATGAGGTATGTGCTCTCTTACCTGTTCTTAACAAATCTTCCTTGGTGTAGGGCGAGGAAGTGCTGTTGTCACCTGAGATGGGCACAGCACCGACACAGTCCTGGGTGTTCGAGGATCAGGGGCCGAGAGAAGGTGAAAGACTGTCTGGTTGCATTCAGGTGTGATGTTCTTAACCTTTCCCTGACAAACTGCTGACATGATCTGACTAATGTGTTCTGAACAACTGCAGACTTTCATGTCTCAAGCCAAAGTACTGAAGGTAACAGGCTCCTGGTTTATGAAAGGGTATGAGCTGCAGTAAGCCTGGTGGCTATGGCTCTCTCAAATGAGAAGGATTTTATTTGTAGGGTGGGATACACGTTACCCCTAATGAGCAGGTTGAAAGGCTCTGTCCCAGACTGGGGATTTAAAGCATCAGAACTTTGGAAGTGAAAGTTTGAACGGTTGCAGTAAGCTGCTTCCTTATCTTTTTAACAGGCTACTTTGTTTCCACTGTTGTTATAGATACTTAGGGATTTATGTGCCAGTCTATAAAATGGGAATGATCCTGCCAGCCTGACAGTGATGTTTTATGGCTAAATGATCAAGTGCACTGATACTGTAGATACCTAAACACCATTAACCATCTGCTGATACAAATGAAGTGAACTGAAGTTCAGTATTGCAAAGCCTTGAGATTGAAATAGGTTATAATAGGAGAGACTACTGGTATACAATTCCTGGCATAACTCTTCCAACAGAGATCAGGGTCTGCATTTTGCAAAGTGAGATCTGTTTGCTTGCTTGTAGAATAGAAATGTCAATAAGCATTGAGGGGGAGTGATGTATGGCTTGCAACTATTACAGTTAGGGTTAGAATCTTTCTTATGTCCTTTACAGCAGTCACTGCCATGACTGCTGGGATGTGTTTTCTGTTCTTTTTGCATCTCATGGATACAGTGAGTACTACTGCAACTCCAGCTCATTTGTTATCTTTAAGCACATGATCCTCCCCTTGCTTGCTGAGTGGTGTGGGGTCCACAAAATCTATACCTTTCAAACCCTCTCTCATACCATGAGGTTCTTTGTTAGTGTCAGACTACTCAGATGATGGCAGTTGAACAGCATTAGAGCAGCTTTATGACATAAAAAACAGAAGATGGAAAGTTGAATAAAAATGTTTGGTCAGCATAGCTGCACTTCTGTGTAAGTGGTGGTAAGATGGACATGATTGGTTCAGTGCAGCTGAGTGAATTGTTTCATCTCCTGAGGAGTCTGATATGAGCAATTAATTTTGTTTCCATTCCCATCTCCCTTCCTAAAATCCTGGTGGAAAGCTGCTGACAGAGGAGACCAGTCCTTTCTAACAAACCTGTGGTGTGACTTAAGGATTCTCTGGTTCCCCAGGAAACAGGGTGTTAGGATTGCACAGAAAATTGTCACCTACTTTTGCTTAAACTCCTAATGACACCATTCAAAACCTTCCCTTTCAGATACAGCAGGGCAGTTTGATTCAGGTTTGGTCTCTTGTCATGATCTGTGAATTATGACCACAAGTTCAGTGCCTTTCCTGTAACATGCTGCTGCTGCTCTCTGGTTTTTCACACATGCAGGCTGAGCAGTTTGATGGTTCCAGACAACCTGTGATTGCCATCAAAGGAGCCCGTGTCTCTGACTTTGGTGGCAGAAGCCTGTCTGTCCTGTCCTCCAGCACAGTTGTCATCAACCCTGATAGCCCAGAGGCTTTTAAGCTCCGAGGATGGTATGAGTGTGTTTATGTTGCTTCGTTTCAACCTCCTCCAGACTATTTCTTTTATTTTGTTTCTCTGTACTTGAGCAGTGTGTGTAGCACTGAGGCAAGGTGGCAAAAGGGTATGGCTTCCAGGGCTGTAGAAACTTCTCTGGCTTGCAAGCCCTAGAGCCTGGAAGGCTGTCCTCCTTAAGTTGTTCAATTCAAAAAACTTTTAATTCCATGACAGACCTTGAAAAATTGAAATTGGGGTAGTGCATGCTGACCCAAAGCCTTGGAAGGCAGCATGAAATCAGGCTTGACCAGCTCTACTTTCTGAGGCTTGATCTGAGAGAACAGTATTTTTTTTTTTCCACAGGCTTTTCCATTGTGTGGAATCTGATACGCACTCAGTTAGTGTGGAGGGGCTGTTTGACATCTCTCTGTCTCTAGTTCTTGCCAGATATTTTTCAGATAGCAAAATAACTCTTTTATTGTCAGGAAAACAAAGCAATTTCATTGTTGCTTCTCCTGTAAGTAGTTGTTAAATTGTCTGTTGTAAGTATGGATGTGGTGTGTATGTGTGTGTGAAGAGGGTTAAGTGCCAACAGCATCAGACTTGTGAATCCTGAGTCTTCAGATTCCAGTTACATCACCCAAATGTGGATGAAATAAATGGCATCCTCCATTTGTCATTGAGCTGTGGCTCTCCCGTACTTCAGAGGCTTGTTGGAGATAAAATTGATTGTGGGTCTGAGCTATTACTGTCACGCTTTAATTAAGCTCAATCTTTGAGCCTCGTTGGTGTGTTTGTGAAATCACAAAGCCCATCACAACGGGAATGCGGTGCAACCTTTTGCTGAAGAGCTGTGCTTTCTTATTTTAACAGAGGAAGCATAATCTTTTCAGTGCTATTTGCTTTTTCTTTCGAAGCTGCTGTGAAGATAATGGTACCATGTAATTTAATTTTAATTATGGAAATATCTTGATGCCCTTAAATCTTGTTATCTGCCTGCCTCTAAGAAAGTGTGCAGTGCGTGGTTTGACCACTAGCTGGCAAACAAATTGCAGTTATATAGAACAAAGCTGTCCTCCTTTTGTGGGTTTATAAAATACGGTGCTAATTAAGTCAGACTATTAACTTATTCTGAAATGCTATTTTTGTTTGCAATATACACATATTACTGTAATTGTTTCCTTTGCAATCATTGATAAAAAATCCCTCATGTATCGAACACATGAAAATAAACGTAAGCTTTTGATAAGTCTGTATGGTCTGTTCTCCAAAAATAGAACTGCATCTCTGTGGTTGCAGGTTTGACTCGGAGGGGCAGCTTCTGGAATGTGCCTCCATCTCTGATGTGAGGGGTGGACCAGCAGCTGGAGCCAATACCAATTGGAAAACTTTGTTTGAAGCCAAATCTGAGAACTTGGGACAAGGAGATAAGGTAAGGCATGGCCACTCTGTACAAGCTTTGTGTATTGGGGAGAAAATAAAAAGCAAGGCTTTCTGCAGGTATTCTTCTTATTGAATTAGTACAAGTGTTGAGCAGTATGTGTTTACTGTCTTGGAATATATGCTATTAATTAATATTATTGTTTTTCAAATAAATCCAAGCTTCCTGCTGATGTTGTAACATGATACTTTGTTTGCAAGAGAATTCTAAGCCTCGTGTAAATGAAGGGGGGATGTTTTTACCCCAAAGATGTTCAAATAAGCAGCACAGAGTGTTCCAGGAGAAACAGGTGCATTAGGAGGAAGTGGTTTTCAAGGGTGTACACTTGGTCAATAGAAAAGCTGGTAATAAACCCCAGGTCTCTGGCTTTTCATTCCAGAAACCTCCCTAGGCTTATACTGCTTTTATTTCTAATTTTTTTTTGTCTGAGACTAAAGTGCTAAGCTGTTTGGGATGGACAGGAGCTCCTACCCATGGAAAAAAAATCTTTAAAATCATAGAATGGTTTGGGTTGGTAGGGACTTTAAAGATCACCTCTTTCCAAACCCCTTATCATGGGCAGGGATGCCACCCCTTAGATAAGGTTGCTCAGGGTCCCATCCAACCTGGCCCTGAACATTTTCACTTTACCTGTAATTCAGCTATTTTCTGTGACAGTTTTTGCCCATACTTCTTTAGCAACCTCTGCTTTCCTTCTGAAAGACTTGACCGTGGTCTTAAACCATTATGATGATTATTTTAGTGTGGTGAGTGGGTATTTTGTTCTGTAGGCTATAGTTTAATCAAATGCTTATCTGTAACACTACACAATAGGCTTTCTGGTTTTTTTGTATTGGTTCCCAAAACAAGCGTAGGAAAGTGCAGAATCTTAATCCTGTGAAAAAGTGCAGATTTGAACAGACACAATGGAGAATCAAATATGCTTTATCTAAAGAAGACCTAGCAATTGGAGTCTTCTGCAATGGAAACACAAAATAATCTTGCTGTAGGGGCTTTATTAACATAATGGAAGCCAAAAAATTATTGCAACAGAGGGGTTGATTTACAGTTTCCCAGTAATCCATAGCTGTTAAGCTTTCTAATCCTAAATATCCAAGTATGGGTGCCTTGCTTTTGTAGTTAATTCAGAATGGGGAAAACATTGAGTATTTTGAGGCTAATGTTGCACACTTACTCTCCCAGGCAGATTATTTTAGCTGTGTGGGCACAATTGTACATCTGCGCAAAGAGAACTGCATGTACCAGGCATGTCCCTCTCAGGATTGCAACAAGAAAGTGATAGACCAGCAAAACGGACTTTACCGCTGCGAGAAGTGCGACCGCGAATTCCCCAACTTCAAGTACCGCCTGATGCTCCTGGTGAGTACCCGGATCAGATTTCAGGGCGTTTCCTGCCACGTTCCCAGCACAATCCAAACAGAAGCGAAGTCGGTGCTGTTTGTCCGTCTGTGCTGCCTGTGAGTTAAAGGGTGTTTAGCTGGTTTGTGTGCTGTACCTGAGTGAGGGATGTTTCATTGAGCTGATTAGCAGTTTGTTTTCCTAGTGCTCCAATTAAAAGCTTTTCTCTTTGCCAAAAAGTTGCTGCTAGCTCAGTTGATTCTGGTTTCCAAGTGTACTATGCAGTGCAGAGTACAGATGGCCTCCGCCTCTTCAGTAGTGAAGATAAACTGAAGTAAAATGGCATTTCTGGAGAGCAGTAATTGCACTTTTACAGCTGCTACCTATATTTAGTACAGTTTTTTTTTGGTAGGTATTGTTCTGCCTCGTGCTTTAATGAAGCCTGCTTCACAAAGTTGTCTGGGGATTATTATTGTGATGCCCACTTACACCATAGGCATTGAACCTTCCTCTGTTTTACATCATAAATTAGAGTTGTATCTGCTTCTTAGAAATGCTCTGCCAGGTGGGCATGCAGAGAGAAGGGAACTATCCCTGCAGCCTCTCTAAAACACAAACTGCTTTTGAATAATTTTTATCAGATAACTTCTAGGAACACATTAACTGCTTTGCATAGCAGAGTCGTTGTAGGATATAAAGAGGATACTGGGGGTACACTCAAGGCCTTCAGAGCAGTGCCTTCCATTTCCTTATTCCTAATTGTCAAAGCAGCCAGGAAATGCATGTGAGGCTGGAAATTGATCTTTTAACTGTTCAGTCCTTGAATGTTTTGATAGTTTCCTCATAACGTAACATAGTGGTACATGAATTCATGCTCAATTACTCAGGTATGTGCAAAGTAAATTCAGTTTGCAGAGTTGCTGCTGTTCCCATTGGTGGTTATTGTTCTGGGGTACCTGTTCCTGCTCATGGCTCATCAGTGGCAGCAGGACACAGCTGAGCATCCATCAGTGTTGTCCTGCTATGATCTTGTTGGCCTTGCCCTGTGGTTCAATCTACTGCCAGTATTAACTTGTGTTAAGTTATGGACATTGTGTAGAGCTTAAAGGTAGGAAATCACTGCTTTCCACCATCACTGATTGAAAGGACAGACAGGTCAGGCTCTGAGAGTTACTGGAAATTTAAAACTCTGTATAGCTCTGAGATATTTTTTTTTGTGTGGTCTTCTTTCTTCCTGGAGGAAAAGTCAACTGGATGAAATTTTGGGTTTTGTTGTTGTATTCTAGGTGACCATTGCAGACTGTCTGGAATATCAGTGGGTGACTTGTTTTCAAGACACAGCAGAATTCATTCTTGGGCAAAATGCAGCTTTCCTGGGAGAACTGAAGGAAAAGGTCAGTCAATTAGCTTATTGTATTTTTAGTGTTTGCCTTGAAGTTGAACTATATTTCATTCATCTTGTACTTAGCTGCCCTCAGATTTCTTGTGTTTTTTTGGTTTTTTGATCATTCTGGTAAAGAAATATTCTTGTAATATTTTGAAGGCAGCTCTGGCAAAGATGTAAGGTTTGTGTGGAACTCGCTGCTGCTGATCCACCAGAGAGCATGGGCTGATATTTGGGTGAATGTCCAGCAGATGTGGCAAAGGCATTGGGGCACGTTCATGTACTTGCTGTGGGAATTAACAGCATTTAAAATACATAAAATAATGCCATAGGAAAGAAAGGGATGTTCTGTTTCATTTGTCAAGGATTTGATTTGCCCTTTCTCTGTGTGATAGGCCAGCTCAGCTCAGCCCAAGGTTGTCCTCCAGATGTTGGCCTTCAGTATCTTTTACAAGTTCACAAATCATTGCTTCTCCCTAGCCCAAAGTTCTTGGCAGGGACTTGTTTACTCTCCTCGGGATTATTTTCCACAGGCCATCTGCCTGAAGAACAGAGATTGCCTGATTTCCCCCATAGTTTGCTCCCACAGTCAGTCTGTCTACCCCTGAGCTCTTTTGGCTGCTGAAAGCTGGAGATCAGCCTGTCCTCATCACCTGGACCTGGAGAGGCAGCTGAGCACTCCAGGGTTGTGCCACAGCCTTTGGGGCACTGACAGCTTTAACACACCTTGGCTCACGTAGAAAAGACAGCCTGTTTTATCATTTTACCTAGATTGGAAGAATCTGCAGAAAAAAAAACCCTAGTTTAGCAATGAATGCTGACAACATTATCCCTAATGTGTTCCAAAAATTTGTTTACAAATTCAAAAAGTTCTAGAACACTTTGTATGTATCTTTGTTAAGTGGGCAGGAAGCTTTTTGAACTAATGTGTGTGAGTCCACTTTTGAAGGCTCTTCTTTTCCCCACCAAATATCATCAGAACTTTGTGGGTCTCATGAAAACCACAATTTGTAAAATGGATCATTGGCAGAGATGCTGAAGTGATCTTTTTGTGACAGATTAGAACAGTTTTTAAGGTTGTAAGTCATTAGACACTAACAGGTAGTATTATCTTCCCTTTGTCACTCTGTGCTTTTCTGCTGCATTTGTCTTTCTTCCAACCAAAATAATCCCCTGATTTTTTTTTTTTTTTTAACTTGTGTACTGAATAAAAACTGTGTGGCTTTGTTTTGTTTTTAAATCATGTGGAATGCATGATAAGTTCTTGAATTGCATATGAGCCTTGCTGTGCTCCCAGGCTAAGGCTGGTTGATTCCAGGACTCCACAGATATCCCAGTTGCTGATTAACCCATTGCTTGGCTGAGGGAGGGAAATGAAGCAGGAGGGATTGTTGAGGCTGTTGTCTTGAGACACTGTTGTAGACCTCTGTTTCTGCAAAACAGGGCTATTTTTCCTGTAATACGGAATGATTTTTGGAAATTATCTGCATTCTGGCTGTGATAGGTGAAGGGTACAAAGGTGGTTGTTCTGGGATGCTGAGTTTTTGTGTTATTACAAAGGCTGGACACCTCTGTTCTGTAGCAGAATGTCTAGCTGGGGGTGATTCTAATTAGATGTGCTTGCATTTTTGCATTTCCATTTTCAGACATTCTTAACTTGTCAATATTTTCTTACTTCAGCCATGCTTAATCTCTGCTAGAGTTTAAACAAAATTTCTTAGTTGCTTTTAATGCTGAAAGAGAACTGGGTGGGGAAGGAGAGACAGCAGATCCTATGTACCAGTACAAACATGTAATGTCTTTTGAAGAGCTGCCTAATGGAAATGGCTGAGGATAGAAAATGGAACATAATATGGAGTGAGCCCTTGAGCAGGAATGCTTTGTGTTCCAGGAGAAATTGGTTTTGATTTGACACTTTTATGAGCCTTTAAAAATGGTACTGGATGCATTTGCAGTAAGCTTTTCTTAGTGGTTTTTCCCTGATAGAGCTGATGCAGTGTCTTGTGAAGTTGGTGGGAGTCTTTTCACTGCTCACAGTATGGATGGAGTTCATGTACAGCCCGTGACCACGCTAAGCAGAGATACATGTGCAAGGTTTTTCATCTGCCTCTTGCCTGTGCTTGTTAGATACCAAAGGAGGTAATGTGGGGTAGCAGTGACTGCTATGCTGAGGACATTTTCAACTCACTAATGGTTAGCACAGTTTGTGACAGAGCTGCAGAGAGGAGCTAAATGCTTTATTAAGCGAGTTTTCTTATCCTCTAATCCATAAAATGGCCAAAGAAAGAGGTTTTAATATTCAGGAGGGATATGCCTAAATTCTGTAATCTGTGAACCTAGCTGCTCCTGTTCACCTCCATTTGTTGTGCTTTTCTAAACCCTAGGAGAATCACTGTGTAGTGTAAAATAGTGCTGCACACAGTGAAAAACAGCAGATGTAACACTTGGAATGTGAGTGGAACTGGGGTGGATTCAATTCCAGATCAGATGCTCTGTCTGCTGCTGGAGTGACTGATCAAGTCAAGTGCATCTGGTAGATAAATGCATTAATAATTACTTGTCAGTATCATTAAGGAGATGCAGGATTTTTTTTTGAATGTCAGCAAAGGTTTTTGCGACTCATATTTTTACAAAAATAAACTTTTTTTTTCACAGTCTCCATGACTTGCCTGCTCCTTTTCTACTGTTTTGACAAATTGTCTCTTATAAATGATGATGATGATGTTTAGTGTTCATATGGTAATTAGAAGCAGCTTATGTTATAAATATGACACAGTCTTCTCATGGTTATTACAGCACGTTCAAAACACGGATCTGCTTTTTTTATAGAACATTCTCTTAAATAGACCTGTGTCAGGATGGGAAAGGTACATCCAGCTTTGATGGATAAGCAGAAAACCAGAATGCCTAATAAGGCAATTAATAAGGAAATAGTTAACTCTGTCAGTGTTTGTGATCACAGCACAACATCAGAATTAGCCAGTTTGGCAGCTCCTGAAGATTTATAGTATTTTTATTCCTTATACCTGGTTGCAGATTCAGTGCAAGTGTATGTTCCTTTGTTTAAGCAGCTAAAAAGTTGTCACCTTTTTGTGTTAAAAACTTTTGAGCTATGGGTTTGGCATCTAAAATGTGATGATGGAAGACTCAGCTCTGCCAGTGTGGGCCAGGTAGTTGCAGTGTTTTGCCAACCTCCCCAAAAGCTGAGCTGTTCTCAAAGTTCATGGCACTACTGGGAGCCTGGAGTGTCTGCAGCTGATCCCTGTCTTTGTCCTTCCCTCAGAACGAGCAGGCTTTTGAAGAAGTGTTCCAAAATGCAAACTTCAACACCTACGAGTTCAGGATCCGAGTGAAACTGGAGACTTACAATGTAAGTGTTGCCCAAAAGGCAAATAATGTAACTTGTGGCTTTTGTAGTTCAACTTGTCTCCATAGGAGGTGACTTCCTCCTCTTATGTTTGTGGGGAGAGGTTTCCCTTGCTCACAGAGAACAGAAAATTCCAAAGATCACACAGATACTGTCAGTCTTGAGCACTGAAGGAGGGATCCTTGGTGCTCCCTCTCAGGCTCATCAAGAGTGGCTGGTTTCACATGAAAACAACATATCAGCTCTGGGAGTCGTGTTGGCACTCCTAGCTAACCCAGATACCATGAGCAGTTAGTTACTGGGGCAGAAGGAGGTTGGAACCAAATGCCTGGAGTGCTTCATGTTCTTTTGCATACTAACATTTCTCTTTTGCAGGACGAATCTCGAATTAAGGCCACAGCAATGGACGTCAAACCCGTGAACTACAGAGAATACAGCAAGAGGTTGATTGCCAACATCAGGAGAAATGCTCAGCTGGGGTGAGGAGGCCAGTGCTGGCTGCTTGAGCCTAGAACTTCCAGGAAAAACTCAATAATGTTGCATTGACTTTTTCCCCACCCTGTGTGTGACAGCTCAGTGTTAGTTACACTGTGCATGGCAGCCCAACGTAGTGGTCTGAGTGATTTCATTTCTCTGGAGATGTGCTCTGGGAGGTAAGAGTGCACTCTGATGGCCACAGCTTTGTAGCCTGTTGTGGTTTGTTAAACTCTGACAGCACTGAAGAGGAATCTCTAGACACATTTCTGAGGTCTTTAGACAAACCACTCAGAATGTCTGAAGCAACTTTGCTCTCTTCCTATATGTAAAGCTGAATTATATAACCATTTTGTCTTCTTTGCAAGGAACTAGTGACAACCTTGACACTTTGACTTGTTCAGCAGAGGGTAGGAGGAACAGTGTCATAGAGCTTTCAGATCTGGACAAAAAGAGAATAGGTCTATTAGTGCAAGTTAGTTCCCTTCCATAGAATTCAAAGGCTTTCACTTTTCCACAGGTGCCATGCAGTTGTTAATGCTTGGAATGGCAATATGGTAGAATTATTAATCAAAGACATATCTCTTATATCTGAAGAATATCCTTCCTTCAGGGTTTAATAGACTGAGTCAGATGGGTCTGATATTAATCAAAATTGTCTCTTCTGAGGAAGGCAGATAAGCATTGACTCTCCATCCCCTAGGGAAATCCAGGCAACTACAAAGCATTGCTTTAGTTCTCTCTTCAATTAATACTATGGATTTCTGGCTGATTTTTTTGGGCTCACAGTTTCTGCTTATACATGTTTTGTATGTTTGTATGTTGAGTTTCTTTGGTTTTATTTGTAATGATGTTAATCAGAAAGAGGTCTTTAAATGGGGGGGGGAGCTTTGTTTCAATAAACACTGTTTAATTCCTGTGTAGTGAATTTTGCTTTCTTTGAACACCAAAGACTTCTCATTACTGGAAAGCAATTAATTAGCTTTCATAATAAGCATTCACTTGGGGGAGATGTTACCTTATTACAAACTCTAAGGTTAGACTGAAGAATGGAGACTTCTTTGCCTGATGTTAACTGCATGGAAATGCAGTGATATTTTCACCATTTCTGTGCCTGAGAATGCTGATGAGCTGGCACTTCTGGGATTTTTATTGACGTTTACACAGCAGTCTAAAACTAACCAGGCTTTGAGATTTGTTCAGACATAGAGCTAGTACAGAAAACAGTAATTATGCTACTGGGCTTTTCAGTCAGCAGAGCATGCTAGCTCTGTGTGCTCCTAATCACATTAATTATGTGTTCCCTGGCTGCAGCTCACAGCTTGGCATTTGCTGCACAGCTCCAAGCATCCAGGCAATGCTGCAGTGGGTCTCTGGTAGCAGAAGTCAGATTTATTTATTTATTTTGCTTCATAGAGCACAGTTTCTTCTTGTATTCACTTGGTGCCCTTTATTCCCTGTGATTTCCTGTTTGTCATCTCAAGTCTTGGTGTTTAAGTACTGTAAATGTCATTTCCATTGATGGACATGAAGCACATTATTCTGGGCCCATTAATTGCAAACACAACCTCTTCTTTTTTGGATTCTGAGGATCATGACTGGGTTCTTCTGCTGATGTCTTGCATCTTTTTTATTGAAGTATTTGTTCCTTCTGACCTTGCTTATAAAGCATTGACTAGAAAATTACAGTCTTCAGCACAGTTCTGGATTGACAAATGGTAGGTTAGTGGTGATAATCCATCTTTCCACTCTGCTAACCAGTCTTTTGGTACTGCTCCCTTCCTACCCCTCCTACCCAATTTTAGGAAGCTGGGAACAAGTGGTAGTGCACAATGTTCCTTGAGGCCCATCCCTAGGCACCAGGAAGTTTTTATGGGTGTTGTTTCTGGCAGGTGTTTGCTGCTCTGAGTGCTGCACACCTGCCTGTGCTGGGGCAGCTCCTTCTCCCAAGGGGAATTGCTGCACATCCATATTGCTGGGTTTACTGTGCCATCAGCCAGAGCACTAGAGATGGAGGGTATCAATACTCAAGAGCATTAAGATATCTTACAGGATCAGCTGAATGACCTTGAGAACTGGAACAGAAAATCAACTTAAAACAGTTTGTGTGAAAAGCCATTTATTTGAGGACTAATAAAAAACAACCCTCTGCTCTAAAGTGGCTGCTCATTAGTGACTGAAGAGTTGGAGGGTTTTAATCATGCTTTAATCAGCTAGTATATGATAAAAACATCAAGCTATGTGAGGCAAGGTATTTCTAGTGTAGCTATACAAGTGCCACAGCATTATATAAGCCTCTGCTGTGAGATCTCATCTTGAATGCTATGTACAGCTCTGGCCTGCAATGTGGAGAGGCAAAAAAGAAACTCAGCTGGGGCGAGTACAGAGGAGGACTACACTGCTGAGTAGGAGAATGAGGATCTTTTTTAGGAGGGGCCTAGAAGAGCTAATATAGCAGAATGAATCCTGAGAGGGGCATATGATTTTCCACTTATATAAAAGATAGATGCCTCTCTCTGTCTTGCCTTCCTTCCCCTGCTCATGGGCTAGAACTGCTGAAGGTGACTGGTTAATAAATTGTTAGTTAATCCCAGGAAAGGGAGATATCCAGCTGAGGAGTGAGGGCAAGGAAGCTGTGGAGGTGTCTCCATTCTCCTCCCACCTCGCTGTCAACTGGCCATAGCCATCCAAACCCTGGTAGGTCCCTGCAGCCACTGGCACGTGCTGTGGAAAACTCCACAAAGCCTCTGGGCTCCTCTGACTGTGCTAATTAAGTGGACTCGCAACGCTAATTTGGATTATTGGCAAACTAGCCTGTGCCTTCCTTCCCCTCATCATAAATCTCCCCTGCTACCACCCAGGTTATTCTGGATGGCTTCAGCCATTACCTGGGCTGAATATGTACTTGCTCAATTGAAAGGATTCCGGAATTGTTCGTAACTAGATCTCTGTGAGGTGAGGATTCCTGTGGCTGCTCGTGTTTTGCTTTAAATTAAATGTACACAGCAGTGATGAAATTGGGAAGCTGCTGGTTTGGAAACCAGGCAGGTGCCAAGGCAATTACACAAGAACATCGAGTTCTGCATGGCCGGGGGAAGATCTGGAGCGTGCTCTGCCGGGCCATGTTCAGGTAGTTTGCTGTTTGTCTTAATTCCCTCGGGTGGGATTGAACTGTGTTTTCACTGGGCGTGAATTTTAAATGAGTTGTTAGTGACCCTTTACGAGTCCCTGGAGGGGACATTCTGTTAGAGCCAGACCGAGGTTTTTTTAAGATGTGAGGTTTTTTTAAGATGCGTCAGGTGGTTTGTTGTTTGTTTGGGGATTTTTGTCCCCGAAGCAAACCTTTGAGCAGTGATACATTCTCAGAGCACTTGTAAGGAATAAATGGTGGTCTTGGATGGATCAGGAGTGAGTGGTTGCTTTGTGCTGTGTGTGCTCTGCCTGGCAGCTGGGATGAGTGTGTGTGTGGGCTCTGTGTTCCAGCACCATGGGATTGTCCTTTTGGTGACATGGGTGTGACAGTGGAAGCTGCTGAGTCTGGTGTTTTGATTCCTAATTCCTGGTGATATTTACATTTGCTGCCCAAGGTGCAGTGTAACATCTCGAGGAGGGAATAGTAACTTTCCTTCTAGGTTGTTTTTTTTTTGTCATTTTTCCTTTGGCCCCCTTGTTTTCTAGCCCTTGAACAAGTGGCCACCTTGGCGAAGAGTGGCCACCCCACAGGACTTCTCCCTCAGGCAGCTGTAGGAATGTTCAGATGGGAAAGAAAGGGAAATTTCACATCACTTTGATATAAAAGGCTTAGGAAAAATGTGAAATGGAGTGGGCTGCCTACTTCCAAAGCCTGTGTTCATGGAAAGGAGTGGTCTGCAGCATATTAGGCATTATAAATACTGGAGTAGTGCAGTAAATATCAGTAATCTTATTACAGGGAGTGGAAATTCTCTTTAATATATTATCTGTGAGGATGCAAGAGGCCCACAGACCTTCTCACAGTTCTTAAAGTCTGTTTTTCATGTTTACATTTTTGCATTTCAATCATATGCATATTTACAATAAAAAAAAAAGTAGTTTGGATCGCCAGATGGATTTTTCATGAGGCCTGTTATGCATTTTTCTGTGTATTTTATTTGGATATTTAGGTGTCTGTGTTTGGGGGGTAGGGTGTTGTTTGTTTTTAGTTTTTTTCCTGTTTATATTGCATTGATTTGTTGTTAAATTCAGCCTCTGTGCCATGCCAAAAGCGTGCCTTTGGGAGTGTTCCTCGGCTGTTTGTTGTGCTTTTCTTTTTTCCCATCCTTGTAAGTTATTTAAAATAAACTGGACACTTGCAAAGGCTTTTTTTTTTTTCTTAATTTGTCCCAAACCTTTTGCCCTTTAAAGGGAGATTGCAACAACAAAAAAAAATTAAAAATTAACAAAACCAACAAAAAAATCACCCTCCTGAGCTCCTTTTGTGTTGCCTGATGAAATTTTCTTTAAGGTCCCACGTGAGGATGTTCCCTCTCATAGGGATGTAATTCCCAGGGATAGCCCAGGTTAGGATAAATGCACTTGGGAAGCTGCACTGCAGAGGATGCATCAGAAATGGGCTCTTTGCTCTGAGAGTTTATCCTCAGGAAAGTTGGCAGAGCAGAGCTGGTTGCTGGTTTATCTGATGGAGAAATGAAAGATGTGAACATTTGTCATGTCCACTCTGACATCACCGCTGAGCAATTAAGAGGAAGAAATCTAATTTTTTTTGCCATCAGTTTAGCTCTCGGAATTCCCTCATGGCTTATTGTACAAAAGGCTGAAAAATAAGAGTAATAATCCGATTTTTGTCTGTTTCTAGTGTTTTATGTTTTCCATTAAAGCCTTGCTGCTATGCTGCACTGACTTTTTGAACTGCAGGATCAAAAAATACTCCTGCCTTTGTTTTTGGTGAAGACTGACTCTGAAAAGGATAAATATTATTGATTCAGGTATTTAATACACTAATGAAACCCACAATTATTGACTGGGTAATTAATATACTGTCTAAAAGTAAAGTTTGACAGCGCATATAGAAAAAGCAATATTGACTTGGGCTTCTTTGGCAAGGAGCCTCGCAGGTTTTTATTTATAGGCACTGAAACACGTTCTTCAAGTAATGATTCAATCCCACTTTGTGCTTGCCACAAGCTAGAAGGCTGCCCTTCTTCTTGCTGACTGTAAGGCTTTCACATTAGCTGTGGGGAAGGAGAATTTTCAGCCTTCAGCTTCGCTGCCTCCTGCATTAGGTTTTGGGGCTGGAGCTGCCCTGTGCGCGCTGCTGTTTTTTGCAGGCTTTTCCAAGGAGCTTTCTGGGTTTTGTGAGCGAGGTTGGGGGCTTTTTTTTGACTTGCTTTTGGGTTTGTTAACCTTGGTGAGTGGTGAAAACCTGAGGGAACGAAGGGACAGCTTGGTGGAGCTGGGAGGGTTCCATTGGACAGAAGGTTTCCTCAGCATCGCTGCGTTTTTGTTCTCAAAGCTTCCTGTGGGGCAAATGCTCTGCTTTAGGCTCAGGGTGATACATGGTTTTGCTCTCAGCTTAAGTGGCCTTCCTTAAGCCTAGCAGCAAGATTAATCTTCCCCCTGAACTGACAGGTGTCTGCAGCCTGAGGTGTGTTCTTGCCTGATTCCAGGGTTTGGTGATGCTCACACGTCTCCTTTAGCCTTGCTCCTCTTCCCCTTGCAGCCCAGCTTTGTGCTCTTTGCTGCTGCTCAAGTTGCCAGAGACTGCATTTAGATTGCCAGGAAGCTGAAGCTGCATTTATAAATGGCTTTAAGTTGTTCGTGTGCCCCTGTGAAATGTTGAACTTCTTAGCACCAGGTGAAGTTATTTACATCCAACTCAGGAGCTGATAATGAAGGTTTTTTTAGATTTCAAGTGATTTAAAAAAAAACTTCCAAATCCCAAGTGTATCAGCTATGTGGTAATTGGAGCTTGTGCTGTCATTAAAAATGACAGCTTTCTCCAAAAACATTCTTAGTGCTTGTAAAATGCAGCTAACATAACCTATATTTAACTTGTATTAGCTAGAATTTCCTTTCTGTGCTTGCTTACTTTCAGAGCTTTGGTGCGAATACCAAGGTCCTACTCTATTCCTCAACCACGAATTATTTTACCTGGTTGGAAGAATAGAAAGCTTTTAACCAGGGCTGGACAGAGGGTATCTCTGTGCTTTTCCCCATCGAAGTTTTGTTGTTGTTTTTTCCCCCAGCTAGCAAGTAGGAGTCATTCTTTGGGCAGAAGGAAACCTTAAGCACCAATGTGTGTGGCAAGAAAGCCCAGATTGCTGAAGGCTGGGACAAAGCTCCTGTTCCTTAACCTCCTGAGCAGCTCTTATTTTTTTATTTTTTTTTTTTTTTTTTTTAAATCTCCCTTTTTTTTTTTGTCCCTCTGCGGTCAGTCAAAACCATTTGCATGTCGAATCGTTAAGGCTCTGTCCCATAATTGAGATGCTGGGTGGCAATCTGCTCCCCTCCTCCGCCTGGAAGTGTTCCACACAGAGCCCTCTAATTAAACAGAAAATGGTTTGTCATGTGTAACTGCCTCTTCTGAATGTAACAAACTCATTTCAAGAGATGCCAACACCATCTTTATAGCTGTTTTAATAATCTTCTCTTGAATCAGAGAGGGCTCTAACCTCGTATTTCACTTCACCAGCTGTTTATTTTGCTGTTTGGTTGTTGGTTTTTTCGGGTTTTTTTTTTCCCCTTGCACTGAGAATGTGTAGAGTTTTTTTTTTTTTTTTTTTTTTCTGTGTGTGTGTGTGTGCGTGGAAATCCTCATTAAGGGTAACTGAGTTGAAGTCTGTGAAATAGTCAGTGAGGGCTGAGGCTTTTAAGCTTTACTATTTACAGTGGGAGCACGTGCGGGCTTTCGGCTCCGAGCCCTGTCAATCTCCCCCGCCTGTCACGCCGGGAGGGAGCCCAAAAAACTCCACTGCCCGCCCCGTTTGCTGGGGAACGGAGGTGTTTAGGCAGTTTCCAGAGCTAACATCTATTTTGCAGACAGATGTGCATGCCACAGCCACCCTCCACACACGCCTGTAATAGAAACCATTAGCTCCCCGCTCCCCCAGCGCGGGGGAGAGCTGCAGTGTGTTCTTAATGCATGAAGTGTGGTCTGGGTAGGACACAAATAGTGTAGCAGATTACCAGGTGAAATTGGCTTTTACCTCTCCCCCATCCTTCTCAGACACTTCCCTGCCAAACTTCAGCTTTTAAGTCGGTGCTCAAAGAAATTCTCCCTGTGTAAAAGGCCTCTTGCTGCCTTTTAAATTGGCTAATGTTTGGCAGAAAATCCGAATAGCGGGTACAGTTATTTAGTGCCTTCATTACTTACTGCCTGGAGACTTTCTCTGATATTAGTGGCTCCTGTTTATTCAGAGTGTGCTGGTGTCTGCCTCTCTCATGACAGCCTTTTAGGTAGGGGAGAACCTGTGGAAGATCAGGGTGCCGTGGCACAGCTTTGTGTCCTGGGACAGCACTTTTTCCTTGGACAGCTCCCATCTCCTGTGCTGGAAACCCAGACCCTGCCTTGTTGTAACAGCTTCCTGCATGGCAGCGCTGGTTAGATGAGGAGCAGTGTTCTCCCAACAAGCCACGTTGTTAACATCCAGCTGGGATGTGAAAATCACTTCTAGGTTTATGTCTCTAAATATTGCGAGTATGATGCCACCATCTTCAAAAAGGGAAGGAACAGCAAGCCGACTCCTGTCAGTTTGTTGGAGCATATTTATAACTCAAATGCTAATTCCTGCTCTTGACTCATAATAGCTTCTGAATTCTGAATCTTTAAATTCCGGATCTCATGTTTTGAGGTTAATCCATTCAGATAGATTGGGAAGCAGAATTTATAATTTGGAGAAGTAATGTCAGTCCTTCTTTGTTTCAGTCACTCATTCTATGTTGGCTGTAGGTCCCACCAGCAAGCCACTATTTGACCCTTCCTTATAGACTAGTCAAACCCAACACGTTCATTTTATCTGACTTGATCCTGCTGTTCCCTTCATACTCATACCTTGGCCCATAAGCTTAAGAGTCACAGGAGCTGGCTGTCAGCACACTTGCCTGATTCTGATTTAACTCATTCAGCTTATTGTGAGCCTTAACCTATTTTCTGTGCTGTCTCCAAGTGTACAGCTTCTGCAAAGAGATTAATAATTCAAAAATTATATCTTTAGTCTTCAAACCTCTCCCAGGCAGCAGTGCAGACTTAGAGGGTTTGAAGAAAGGAGTGGCATTAATATCCCACCTATCAGTGGACATGGTCTTTAGCATCAGCCCTTAAGCCAGCCTTTGCAGTCAGAGCCTGTGTCACCACAGCACCTGGCTGATGCTAAAGCTCCAGGAGCTGCCTTCACCTTGTAGACAGCTTTGCTTGACTTGCTCTCATTATACTCCAGCCTTGTATCAGATGTTGGGGAGAGCGTGTTCATTGGTAAGTGAGATTGAAGGAAAAGAGTAACTGTACTTTGATTTAGAATTTTAATTACTGTGCTTGGAAACAAATGCAAGAAAACAAAGCAGTTTGAAGGTGAATTTTTTTTTGGAATTACAACTTAGTGTCTGATGGGTTGTTTGTTTTTTTTTTTCCCCTCAGTTAACAAAGCTGGTGAAAGCTCACAGCATTGTCGTGGTCCTGTTAGTGTCATTTCCTCTGATTAATGGGATGTCATCTGGTGTTAATGACTGCTCCAGTCCTCAAGCAGCAACCTTATTCCCATGCTTTGCCTCCTCTTCCTTGAGCATTTTGAGGACACTGGGTATCTCAGAGCAGATGAGCCACGTCCCCTCTCCCAGCTCAGGCTTCTTGTTGAATTTACCAAACCTGGGGTGGTTGATTTAGCATTCCCCCTCAAGGGATGCTCCTGAAAATAAACTTTAGACTCTGCTTATACACCTTAGTTTATTGTGGTGGGTGCTAAGTGCTTACAGGGGGGGCATTCATCCCAATTGAAGCCTGCAGAACACGGTGTGCCAGCTGTGTGTGACTGCTCCCATAAATCCCCCTTCCAGGAGTTCCTGGCTGTGCACTTTATAAGTAGGCTTGTAGCAAACACCTTGCAATACATATTCATTATTTCAGCTTTGCCTAATGCATAAGGCTTGGGGATGGGGGGAGAAGGAAGTGGCTTCTTCTCACCAATTTATGTTCCCTGAGCTAATCCACCTCCCCTGCTTGGCACTGTTAACTTTTAGTTGCAATATTTTGTGTCTCGCAGAAGCAAGTTTTAATTGCGCCACAGAAGTCCCTTTCTGCCAATAGTTCATTAGACTTCATGAATGCTCCAACTGAAGAATGGTCTCCCTGGATTAGCATCATCTTCCAACACACCCTTCCTGCTGGATCACTGTCAGGTGAATTGATAAAAGAGTATTTCTGGACAGAGCCAAAAAAGTACCGGGGGTGAGATACAACAACCCACAGGCTTCCAGACAAACGAGCAGAAACCAGGGAAAGCCATAATTCTGCATTCAGGACGTCACAGGCATGGCAGGAGCTTTGGAAGGTCTAGATTAAAAGGGAGCTATTTTTCTTCTGGAAATAGGAAGAAGGGATTTGGTGCCAGTCAGAAGCAAAGCCTACCCGAATCAGGCAGGAAGCAAAATTCACTGCAACAGTTCCTCCTGGAGCCGAGAGCAGCCGCAGTGCCTGATCAATAGACAGAATCCAGAGGTGCAGGCAGGAACATCTCTAATATGCCCACACTAATTAACTCTGAATTATGTGAAACCTTTAAATGATCATCCCAGGATTTAGCAAGCAAAGTGTTGCCTGGACTCTTCCTCTTCATAAAGCTGTTAGTGACCCTGGCTTGCATTTGTGGGGTAAGTGAGCTCCGTGCTGCTGCTAAAGCTGAAGGTGATCCAGCTGTGCAGCCACTGGAATAACCCTTGGAAATAGGGTTTAGGCTATAAACCTTGTTTCAGCTATTTCATAAGAGCTGCTCATCCTGGGAGATAAGTCATGGTGTGCCTGTCTTTAAAAAAATGACTGGCTCAGCTATTGTCTGCATAAAATCACCTTTGTTTATAGTGCATTCTTCTAATGGCTCAAGCAGCAGAGTAAAATTTAAATAAGTAATTATTGTGCAGAAGGCACATGCTAAATGGAATGATTTCCCTGGCTGCTCTGCCCTTTTGGCTGCACTCTGAGCACAAGGCAACTCCCTTGGTAATCAGGTGGGTTCAGCCAGGCAGGTTTTGGCAGCCCATGCACCTTTGCTGCGGGAGCTCGTCTGCAGCTCAACATCTGCCTAAGCAAATCAGCCAAATTATTGGTGCAACCCAAGGAAAACTCCAAAGTCTGGAGGATTTTTTGGTAGGGTTTTTATTTTGTTTTGATTTGATTTTTTGGGAGGAATCTGGGGTTGGTATTTTTTTGGTTGGTTGTTGTTGTTTTTTGGGTTTGTTTTTTTTTTTAAACCGAGGAAGGCAAGAAGCACAGAGCCTGGGCTTGGATTTTTATCCCAGTAACTTGATGTCCCTTCACAAACTGGCCCTTCAGAGAGCCACCAGCACTTCTTCCGGAGCCAGCAGGTGGAGCTTGAAGAATAGCATCAATATCCAACCCCATTTGTGCTAGAGCCCATTGAGTGGGAACTATCTGTGCTGAAATCCTGATTGAATAAAAATTGTTCATTATGCAAACTGCCTGGTTCAGTACACAGAGGCAGCCCCCAGGCACAGACCCCAAGTAGCTGCTTTCTCTTTCCCCAGATTAAAACATATGAACTGCTTTGATGTAATCTTATAACAAAGCCTAATGGACATTTTATATCCTCTGAAGTTGACTGTCATTTCTCATTGCTCTGCTTCCTCTGGCCTATTAATACTCCAACTCAGGGAGTGATTTGGGCTCTTTTTGCTCGCAAATATGTTACATTTCCCATCCATATTTAAGTTTTTTTATTTATGTTTAAATACTGTTAGATTACATTACAGTATGTTTAATCCCTTGTTTTTTCCATAGCTATTTATCATTTTAATGGAATGCTGCAGAATATTACATTGTGCAATGTGTTTAAATTGATAAATTGTATTAGAAAAATATTGGATAGGATTTTTAATGGTAAGTGGGGCTTTAGTAGATATATTTTCTCATTAGTAGAGTAACTGCACACAGACTGCATGAGGCTGGAATGTTAAGGATTTTGGGATAAGCTATATTTATGACTTATTTGACTAATTAAGACACAATTTTATCATAAAGTTTTTCCCAGACTTTGCTGAGCAGGATGAAGGAGGAAAACTTGCCCCAGTGCAGTTACTCTACAACATCAGTTGCCATAACAACTTCATGCAATACTATATTTTTACTTGAAATTCCTTTTAAGACTCAGTTGCTGTAATAATTTGTTTCAGCTGCTAAAAGGCATGTTTCTCTTTGTGGTGGTTTCAAGGCTCTCATTACAGTAACAAAAAAGTGGTTGTGTTAATATAGACTCTTTTCATTTCAACATATGCAAAAGTTCAATAGACTCCAAAAATAGAATTTAAGGGTGGAGGTGATGAATCTGCTATAAAATCTCTTCCAGTCTTTAGGAAAGAGGAATGGGTTTAGCTAGTGAAGGTGAACTTTATTAACAGCCTTATGGAGAGATGCTGCTGTTACTCCCTACCTGTAATTATTGCACCCAATGGGAAGCTAAAACTGTAACTTCATGTTGTGCCTCCCTCTGCCTCACATCACATCCAGGCCCTGTAACTTCCACCAGAGATGGGGAATGTTTTTGCTGTCCAGAAGAGTTGAGGCATCAGCCAGTCACCTTTCCAGGGATGCTGCTGCTGTTTTCTGGAGCTGGTCACGAACTCCTTGTTCAGGAGAACAGCACAAGGGAGCATCAGCTCCTCCTAATCTGTCTGCACCCTTAATTCATTAAATAACCACCTCACATGAACATATATTGTCTGGGTTTTGGCCTTGGGCATACTGAAAGTGTAAAAACAATTTTCAGGCAGCCTGGAGCATCATCTGATTCCTGATTCTGATGTTAATTCAGTGGAAGGCAAGGAGTGCATGATAAGAAAGTTGCTCACTTTTATTTTTAACCCTTTCCCCTAACTTTGGTGATTGTTGCTTTCTTCCAGGAACACGCTGTGCTGGAGCAGCCCCTGCCCATTGAGCCAGCCTTGTGCTGTTAAAAATCCCCCATCTGGCTTCTGGCATCTCATGGTGCAGGCAGCAATTCCTCAAGCAAGTTCTTGTTCTAGTTCAGCATATGGACCCTGCTTCTACTGGTGCCAGGCAAATAACAAAGTTTTTAGCTATTTGGTTAATTGAGACAGTCAAAATACAGCTTTTTCTGGATCATCTCCAGATTTCTCAGGTCCTTGGAGCAAGAGGAAGAGATGTCCTGATGGCTTTCCCAGGTGTTTTTTCTCCTAGGGAGGATGTGGAGGCAGGAGTTGAGCTGGTATTTTGATTGCAGTGCTATTTAAGTGCCAAAGGATTGTGGCTTTTCTAACACAGCCCTTTTGGAGCAGGATTGAAGGTGATAAAACCACTTTTCTTCCAGGGCAGAACCAGTGTTTGCTTTCTGGAGCTGGGGGATGCAGAGAGCCTAAACCCTCCTTTCCTCCCTGGTTCCAGAATATGGAGAGGATTTACACTGCAGGAAGGAGAAAACACCAAACTCCTTAAAATCTGTAATGATCCCTCCCCTCCATGTCTTTGACAGGATTCTGACTCTGCTCTGCCATTTTACAGCTCTCCAGCTGGATCTTAGTCTTCCGATACATTTATGACTCTGCTTTTTCCTGCGTTCTGGTCTTTTTGTTCCACCCTTTCCTAACTCTGCTTCTCTCTGCTGAATGGAAAGGGTTAAAGTGGTTGTGCTTTGCATCCCTTCTCTCTGTCCAGTTCCTACCACGACCCCTGGATTTTTAATAGCAGTGGAGATGATAGTCATTTAATGCAGCCCCCTGCCTGCAGCAAAATCTTCATCAGGGTTTTCCTGCCGCCTCCCTCAGGCAGCTCATCTTGTTGCTTAATTGTCTTTAAGCTTCCTCACAGCTTCAGATTTTAACTGTATTTCCCTCAGACTGTAACTGTGGCTGAGTTGTGTGGCTCAGGAGAGTGACCCCTTTACAACTTCGTGTCTGTCAGCCCTGGCTGTGAAATTTGGGCTGGGCAAATTATTTTGGGTGAGTAGAGATGATAGAAAAGGGCATGTCTCACCATGAAAGATGAATCATTCCTTTGCCTTTTACTCCTTGTTGTAGTAACATTATTCCTGAGGAATTTTTTGCTATTTATGTGATTGTCAGATGTGATTCCATCAGAATTACAAAGGAATTCAGCACGAATTAGTGGCCACTTAACGTTATAGAAAGCTGCGATGTAAATGTACTCCATGATCTCATCTACAACTCAGTCCTTAGCGGATGCTTCAAGGTAGATTTTTTTCCTAAAGTGGTCATAAATTGCAACCAGTCATTGGACTCCCTCCAGTCCTAGAGCAATTACTGGGCCAGTTCAGCTGAAGGGTTTGATCAGGTGTTTTACTAGCAGGATTTTATTTCACTAAATGAACATCTCCTAAAGAACCGGGAATGTAATATTTACACGTTAAAGTGCTGCTGTAATGGCACTGCATTTAACTTCACTAGGAGACCAGGAATCCTGTGGTAAAATGCTTGATAACTGCTGCATTTACCAGGGGGATGAATTTATAGCATTTGAATTCCTTCAGCAGAACAAAGGGCTGTATTATGAAAGGACCCTCTTCTCCCTAACAAAAGCTTTGAGCCAAGTCCTGTTTCCTGCTCTAGGAGACGTTGTGGTGTTGCTTTGCATCACTGCAGTTGTTACCTTGTCTGACTGCCTGGGAATGTTTTGGATAAGTAAAAAGAGAGGGGGTGTCATCCTTCTGGTTTACCCTCCACAGGTTGTGTGTTGCTTAATCCCATGTGCAGATTCTGGGAGAGATTCTGTGGCTGCTGCAGTGCATGGAGAGGCGATGGAGGTGGCATTCAAATCCACCTCCTTCAGCCTGGAGTACCCATCCTCCCTGCAAGCTGGAACGCCCATGGCACAGCCACAGAGGTTTCCAAAGGCTGTCCCTCATCCCTGAGCCATCCTGTCCCCTCTTGGGGCTCAGGATGAGCATGCTAAACTATTGCCATCTTTACTCCTGGCTGGTGGAGCCACCTCTGTATAAATAACTTATGTTATGCAGCTTCCCTTCCCCTCTATTTTCATCTACTGGTATTAATAGTAGCTAATTATTGCTTTTACTATTAGGTCATGTGTTGTAAATTTACTAAATGTGGATCGTGTCCCGTGCGTGCTGGTTTGGGTGCTAATGCCTGGATCCTGCCTCTTAACATGCAGCCTAATTGCAGTGCTTTGCCTGGCATGCTATTTTTTGGGATAATTGCTCCCAAAGTCTCAGCATTTTAATGTAGTCAGTATTACATGGTCGGGCTAAAAATTGTTCTAAACAAACCTTGGGTCCTATCCCAAAAGAAATCACAGCAGAGCTTCCAGGAAAAAATGGGGTTTTACCTCCTCTCTCTTTCCTCTTCTCTTCCCTGCAGTTCACTGTGCTGGGATTACTGGGGTGGCAGAATCCCTCAGAGCAGAGCCCTGCTGTCACTCTGCTGCCTGCATCCATGGGTGGCAGTGAGATGAGTCGGTGACAACCTGGTCACTGGTGAAAAATCTTTTTAATTATTTAAGTAGTGGTAAACGCCTGCTCTTATTGGTATGGGCATAAGCTGCAGCTTCTCTAATTTTCCTCTTTAATCTCTCCTGGAAGAGCTGAGTGCCTGCTCTCCTTGGCGTTGTGTTTCCCTAAAGAAAGCTGCTTTGAAGAAGTCGGCTCCCTGCTCAGGATGCTGATGCGAATGAGTCCCTCAGCAAACAAGTTTCAGGCTTTTACACTAAAAGCACTTGAGGGTTATTTGTGAGTGTAATGTCAAGACAGCCTAATGGGAGATATGTGCCCCGCTCGGGTTTAAACCACGCAGCACTGTGAGCTTCCCAGGTGTGATGTTAGTGCTGATTTTGCCTTTTTCTCCAGTTTCCATTTGGGAGCTGGAGTAAAGCAGAGTCCCGCGTTGCCTTTCGCAAGGAGACTGTCTCCTCTACTGACAGCACCACAAGAAACGTTCCTGCTGCTCTGTGGGACCTTTGGCTTCCCCCTCTCAGGCCAGGAATGCAGAGCCTGCTACTTTGCAAAGGGAAAGCTTTGTGCATGGGTCTGCTCACTCCATCAGTGGCTGATTCTGGTAATAAGCAAGTCCTAAACCCTGGGCTGTGCTGCTGCAGAAGAGCTAATTTTCCTCCCTTTCCCACTCTTTGGGGCACAGCAGAACATATGTGCTGTTACCTCTTAATTCTTCTGTGGAGCATTAGAACTAATAAAAACCTTTCAGGGTTTCTGATGTGAGAAGCAGCTGCCATTGCATGCTAAGAGGAAAAAGACTGATTAAAATAAAAAGCCCCACGTAGTTCTCCCAGTAACAGGGAGAGGGAAAGAGTTTGTGACCCCCTCCTGTGGCAGGTGACACTCTTCTTTGCTTGACTAATTGCACCAGGGCTGCATACCTGGGTGGTAACGAGGGACTGAGCGGCGGCTTTACCCTTTAAATAACAGAACATTGAAGTGTCATTGCTTTCATGTTTGTCTACTTGCTTCTAATTATTGAAGGCAGCTGACTTTAAAGCATAGGCCATTTCCTCCCCTTCCTGCAGCGGGGTCATAACAGCTTGTTTATACACTCCTAAGCTGGCTTGCTGCAACAGATTGTGACTTTAAATAGAAGGTTGCTAAGAGTGAGGTAAGGGTGCCGGGAGAAATGAGCTTTCTCAAAACAAGTCACTTGGTATTTCGGGGAGATGGGAGCAGCAGGCAAAAACGCATCCGTGGAGAGGTGCGGGATGGGCGGCGCTCGTTGGCGGTTGGTGTAACAACACAGATCTGTACATATGTAGGTATATAATGCTCTTTTAGAAAGCACAGGGGAGTGTGATCGAGCCAGCCGTGTCCTGGGGAAACCTCACCCAGGATTTGCCTGGACCATCTCACGAGACTGAACCATTACTAGTTATTTATTCATCCTCGGCAAATGCCAGTAGCTCCTGTTTGGCATTGGGCTGAATATCAAGAAAGTTGATTCATTGACTTGAAAAAAACAAAACAAAGCCTACACTGGACAAATGCTAGAAAATATGTGTTGGTAAAGAGGTGGACTGAGTGATGAACATATTTTCTATCTCTCATTTCTCTGACTCACAGCCCTAACTTAGCGCAGATTTTATCTTATCAAAGAATTAATTACCAACATCCTTTAATTTCATATATGTACAGTTTGAGATTGTTGGTTTTTTGTCAAATGCCTCTTATCCTCTCCCCAGTAGACTGGTGCTGTTAAATAGATGGGATTATTTTCTTGGTGGCCATGCCAGATTTATTCATACTGCTAAACCTGCATGAGGAGTTGGGGTGAAGACAACTATCTGACTGTCAAATTTAGCTTTACCCCCTTGGATTTAGTCCCTGGCAGGCTTCTCCTGAAGACTTGGAAAGTGAAATTCATTAGATGAACCTTAGCATGATTTTTCCATGGCTCTGATTTTAATCAAAGTGCGGATTTGAAATTGTTTTATCATTAGAATCTGTTGACTGAACGTCAATGCAAAGCAATTCCCCCCCTGCCTGGTGTAGAGATGCATCCTGTGTGCTTAGGTAAATCCCAGACTGAGGGAGTGGAACAGCAGAAAGGGTAGAAATTAGCCTCTGAGGTTTGCAAATGCACTGCAGGCTGATGTCTCTCTGCATTTCAAGGACTGAGGTTCAATTGCAAGGCTGTTCTTCTGCTTACCCATAATGGGCAAACTAATCAATTAAAATGGTCTGTTCTTAAGCCGTTGCAGAAGGGAAGGCTTGTTTCTAGTAACTGCCTTACAGGGTCTGAAGGATGCGGGTTTAACACAACAGCCTTTTATCTCCAGATCTGCAACATCAAGGCGCGGTGTTACACCCGGGTACCTGGGAGCACAGGGAAGGCAGATCCTAGGGAAGCTCTTTGGTAGGTTACTGAAGAGTGTTTTTGCATAAAGCAGTGGAGTTAGTTTCCTCTAAAGACCAATTTACACAAGCCCCAGTGACTGCAGTGAGCCTGGAACTCCCAAACCTCAGGGCTGTGGCTCAACATCCTAAAAGGAGATACTGAAGGACCAGAGGAGAGCTGGAGGAGGGTCACACTCACGCCAGATTTTTTATACTTCAAGGTGGAAGCCTGTGTGTTTAAGAGCTTGTTTTAAGAGCCTGCATGCCCGTGTTTTCCATAATACTTCCCGATGAGATCCGCCCTGGGTGTACGCATTTGAATTTTAAGAGCTTTGCTTTCCAGGTCAGCACGGTACTTAGCTGAGACCCAGCTTCCTTGTGAATGAAAAATAAAAAAAAAAACCCAACCCAGAGAGTAAGGTGATGTGTGCGCTGCTCTGGTCTGGGTGTGCTGACCGCAGCACACTCCTCTGGGTAAGTACAGTGTTCATCCGAGGCTGCAGGTAACCCCCTTGCCTGGCCAAAATCCGCTGCGTGACAGGCGGCAATTTTCTGTGCTCGCAGAAAATTCTCTGTGCTCGCAGGCAGGACGAGGTCGGAGCGTCCTGGCACCGGCACCGGCGAAAATCAGGAGCACCCGGGCTGCAATCGGTGGCTGCGGTGGTGGAGGGAGCGGTGCAAGGCAGAGGTGAAGCCAGACCCCAGTGACAGCTTCTGCCTGCTCGCAGAATTCTGCATAGAGATCAGCACTTCCAGCAACAAAAGAAAGTAGGTCAGAGGCAGGTCCCCCGCCCCGCCTGCGCGCTGGAAGCACATGTGTTGGATTACACGCCTGCAGATTGAGGCAGGAGTGAGTGAGAGGGGTGTTTTTCCTTGGGGAAGGTGCATGGGAAAGCAGCGCGGTGCTGTCGCTCCCGCTGTGAGGTTTTTCATGGAGCTGCTGCATTCCCAGTGCCTGGGAAGCTCAGGGACCTATTTGTGTAGTAAAGTTGCAGGGGGGAGCTGCCCTCATTGCCCCTGGTTTGGGGAGGGGGTGAGGCCAGCAGTGGCACCTGGGTGTGCTCCTGGTGCCTGCCCATGCTCTGGTACCCTGATGCTGAGCCTCTCCTTGCCTTGCTGCAGCCATGAAACCCCAGTTCTACTTGAACGATTACCCAACACGTTAATTGGGACTCCCGCTATGATTAAAAAGAAATTTCAGATTAAGCCCGCCATGCTGTAGAGCTCAGGAAGAAAACATCTCTTTATAAACACAGCAGGAATGTGGGGACTCCATTATTACTATTTTCTTTTAACTTTGAAGAAGCTGGCTCTCTCTGCTGTTTAGTCCACAAGGAGACGAGTGTGGCCATCTCTCCACCATGGTCAGAGCTGAGCGGAAGGGATGCTTGCGGGGAGATAAAATTGCAGGGTATTTCTCCTCCTTTTTTTATTTGAATTTAATGTGATAACCATAATGGATTTATCTCTGGAGATTTCAGATCCTGTCTATGGGAGACTCAGGCTCTGCCCCTCTTGGGCAGAGCTCAGAGGAAGTTCTGTACAAACCAGGTGAGTGGGCAAGTGTGGTCCTGGCTCCAAGGAGCAGAATATGGTGTTTACTATATTTAATTCATTACACAACCTTTGCAGTGCTGTTGTTGGCCAGCTCTGGGAGTGTCTCCAGCTTGCCTTGTCTCTGGGGAACATCCCAGGTGAGCAGCACTTGATTGTTGGTCCCATTGGACACCATTGGACAGGTGATGTTGCTGGTGATACTTTCTTCAACTCTCAAATACTTGCTCTAATTATTTTCAGTTTGGAAGACTGTAATGTTGTTTCCAGCCACAATCCAGTCCTCCTCCTCCAAAAAAAGGAGGCTGAGGGTGTGTTCTCCTCCAGTGAAGCTTTCTGTGTGCAGTGGCTGAGGCAGGAAATCCCATGTGGGTGAGTTCCCCCTTGGCAGGGGCACAGGGAGCTTCCCCTGCCCATCACACAGCAGGGAACCAACTCCAGCCCTTGCAGAGCACCAGGAGACAACTGTGTGTGTTCAATATCCAGAACAGGAATCTCTGTGGGTCTGCAGCTTCCCAGCCCTGCCTTTGCTCTGTGCTGGACTCGCTGAGCTGGTAGGTGAGGGCAGCAGTAGATTATCCCCCGCTCCCCCTTGGATTTTTTTTTCCCTTTAAACTTACCCTTTGGTGTTCCATCTAAAGCAGCATGAGGTGAGTAAACTCCACTGCTCAAAATAAGAGTGGATAAGCTCAGTTTACTTGCATTTATTCATGACTTCACCACTCCACTGGGGCCTGAAAATCAGAGCCAAAAGGAACTGCAGTGAAAATTGGCCTACATGCAATGGCTTTAAATAATCTGCCCTTTTGCTCTAGTTCTGGGTTGAGATGTGCTGGAAGCCTGAGGAGCTGGGATCTGCCTTGATGTAGGAGCTGCTTTTTGTTTTCTTTCCCTAGTGTTGGTTTCTCTGTGTACAGTGTTACTTGGGGGGAAGTTACAAAGTGGGGGGAAAAGGAAAAAAAAACTGCTTGAGAAATGCTGTATTTAGTGCACGACTCGGAATTACCAGAATCTGCACAATGAATTAGCTTTTATTTCCAAAGCTGTAAAAAAAGAGAAAACAGAAATAAAACGAGCAGCCTATGTCCCAAATATTGACACCTGGGAACAAGGTATTGTATTGGACTAAAAAACATCATTCTGCTGGAAGAGGAAGGGCTCATGTTAACAGTGAATTCTTGTTTGCCCTTACATTTGTGCCGACTGTTAAGGCAAATATGATTCCCAGCTGACGTGTGGTACATGCATGTGCCTGACACTTGCACCAGGCAGGGAAGGAGTCACGCAAGCCATCGGAGAGCCAAGAGCTCTGGGTGAGGCTCAGCTTCAGCTTCTGAGCAGAAATAGAAATGGATCCATCTGCAAACCAGGTCATCGCCGCTCTCGTACTTTTTCTCTTGGGCCCCCTTGAATCACATCATGATTTTCTTCACCACACCCCCAACCCACAGCTCCCTGCAGCTGGGATTACTTTTCATGTACTCTGCTCACATAATTGGCTCTAATAATTTCTCAGCTCTCAAGACAAATATGTCCACCTTTCCCCTCACAGGGCTGCACACACCCACTCCTGCCGGCACGTATGCCCTCCTTCCTGCTGCTTCTGCCTCTCCCGAGCCCTTCCCTTCTCTCTCACTGCTCTAATCTCCAGAATCCCCATCTTCCTTCCCAGAGATCCACTTGGCTGATGGCTTGGTGTGCTGCTCGGCTCCCTCATGCAGATGTCCTTGGCTGGTCCCAGCTCTGCTCCTCGCCCGCCTGCGGGAAGGGGATCCTGCAGGCACACAGGGAGATGCAGCCTCTCAGGAGATGCTGTCAGGCAGGGCTGCTCCGTGCCTCTCTGCTCTCTGCATGCTGGCACCAACGTTTCAGGGCAGTGCTGTGTCAGCAGCACATGTGGAGGGGGATTTTGGAGGTTTCCCATCTTTGCTCCAGAGAAAACCCTTCCAGCTACCCAACGAAGCCAGTAGCCAGGGTCCTGCCTTGCCAGCTGGAGTGCCAGGGAGTTGAGGCAGGCTGTTAACATCCCATGGTATATTTAGTTCAGGTTTAACAGGGGCTCCATATGTGTGTGTTCTCTTGTTTCCTTTTGCTTTCTACGTGCTAAATAGATGCAGGGAAGAGTGGAGAAGTCTTCCCGTGACAGCGAGGGTGAGGTTTCGCTGCTTCGTGTTCTGCTCTCCTTTGCTGGGCTGCTTCCCCGAGCTGTGCCTTTAGAAAACATTAAGAGCTGGGGAGGAACAAGTGTCCCAGGGACTCCTTCTGTTAGGGATCCCTGAAAAAGTGGTCAGGGACATGATTCTCCTGAGCAGGGCACACAGTGGTGTGAAACAGGTCCCTGCATGCAGCCAACACCGTACGCTAGAGGATTTTGCACATTTGGTCCTCCCCAGGATCCTTTGGTGCCAAAATAGTCACTGCTTTTTCTCTTAAATTATTATTTTTTACATTTTTATATTTCAGAGTGAGGTTAAAGCATGAGTTGAAAATCACACAGATAGCCTGTGATTCCCAAGAGGAGTTCCAGGAGGGCTTATTATGAGGACATGAGGGCATGCAAGGCACTTCATGAGACAGAATACGCAGAAATGCTTCCTCAGAGAAGACGTGTGAGGAGCCAACACCTTTGATTATGGGATATTTTAGCTGTAGAAGGACTGACTGGGGGAATCATGATGAAAACCTTTTCCAAGGAGAGCAATTTGTATGCACTATTGAGAAATCAGGCCTGAGAGAAGTTTCGCAAGGTCTGTAGGAAAAAGAAATAACCAAGTCATGCTGGTAGGCTCAAAGTGGAGGTGTTAAATCTCATCTAAGAGATGGGGAGGGTGCAGACAAGTCCTGTGCTGGGGGTGCTGTGGTACCTGCCTGGGTGGAGAGGGGTCACCTGGTGCAGCTCAGATTGAAGCAAAGAAAATTGCTGGGAGTGGGATCTGCTTCTCTGGGGAACAAAACGTGTGGATGTGGGGGAGAAATGGAAATCTTCCCAGGCAAGTCAGCAAATAGCCAGGAGTTTCATTACTCCATAACAGCCTCAGAAATCCTCAGCCTGTCATAGGAACAATTCTGTATTTTAATAGAAGTGTTTTGCTTTTGACCCTGTGTGGCAGAGCAGCCCCTGAAAAACAGGAGAGTTTTCACTGTTTCCATCAGATTTTGTGTTTCCTCCAACTCCACTTGTTAAAGTTTCCTGTCCCCCAGGCAGCTTTGGGCAGGTGAGGTGCTCAGTGTGGGTGCTGGAGCCAGGATGTAGCAGGACCTGATTTTGGCAGGATGGAGGTGTGAGACACCAGAGATGTTCTGCTGGCCAGCACATGATTGCTAATCATGATTTGGTACTTAGATTCTGACACTCTGTAAGTGTCAGCTGCAAGTACAAAATAACCCCTATCTCCTGAATCTTCCAGCAATGCCTTTTGTCCCTCAACAAGATCAAGGGTTGGGTTGCAAAACACTGATTTCAGCCTGGATCCCCAGAGAGGACAACTCAACTCTTAATCAAAACCAGACCCGTAACTTTAAACCCATACTTTAGCATCCCCCTTTTAGCTGGAAAACACAGGATTCAGAGCATCTGGCGGGTGCTGCAGCGGGTTGGCAAGAGGAGACCACAAACAAATGGAGAGGAGAGATGGAAAAGAGGAAGGAAATTTTGAGTAATGTTAGGAAGTGTTTTACAAAGCAGATGGCAAACAACGCCCGCCTGACCCTGAGCCTGTCTGCAGCAAGGGGGCTGTGACAGCGAGCTGGGAGTGCAGGAAGCTGTCCATAAATCAAAAGCACCAAGACTATCAAATTTGTTTATTACTTGGGGCATTACTTGCTGTGTTTGACTCATGTAGCTATTTTGTTTAGTTTCTTTTAGCTGTGTTCTCCCTAAAAAAAAAATTGTTGGAGCATAAGTATACCATTCCCTTTATCCTTAGATTCTTTCTCTCTTTTTTGAATTCTTTTTTTTTTTTTTTCCCAGAAGATATTGAGCAAGCCGTGGTGGAGCTGGTGGTGTTAATGTTCTGCAGCAGGAGTGAAATAGCCTGGAGATGTGCAGCAAGAGCAGGGGCGTGTGCCCTAAATAGGAGGGTTAAACAGGGCTTATTCTGAGGGAAGCAGTAATTGCAGCTTGCGTGGAGCAGTAATATTCTTTTGTGCATTATTTACCCAGGAACATCTGCTAATACATATACATTCTCCGGTGCATGTAAACAACTTGGGCAGGAAGAGGATTAGGAGATTTATAAAAAAATTAGAAGCAAGTTAAAAGGGCAATTAGAAGAGCAGAAAGAGATATTGAGCAGTGAATTAGGGAGGATATTTTAACACACAATCAGAGCTCCCCGAGACGTATTCAGAGCAGAGAGAAGGTAAAAGAGAAAATTGGCCAATTACGAAATGATAGCGGGGAATTGGTGACATGAGAGAAGGTAATGGCTGATTTGTTAAACAGTTATTTTGATTCTGTTTTCACAAAGGAGGAAGAGGATGGAGGGGCAGCTCCAGAAAGGACTCAGGCTGTGCGGATGAGGGTGGGGATGAGCCTGCAGAGAGATAAAGATGCATCTGCAGAGTGGCTGGGCGTGGGGAGAATTTCACCCGTGCTCACAGGATGGGGAAAAAATGGATTTTAGTGAGCAGCTATTTCCAGCAGGGAGCTGGGTAACGAGGGGCTTGCATTATAACGCCCGCTTTTGTTCACCAAATCGGCTGCCTTTGAGTGGGGACCAGAGAGGTGGTCACTGAGCTGAAACACCCTTCTCCCTGCTAAAGGCTGCTTCTCTGGGAAAGGGGAGGACAGAGATGGATGGGGACCCTGAAGGGGTGCTGCTCCTGGGGCTGCTTTTATGCGGGCAGGGATGTTTTTGGCTCGTCAGCGTGACACCTTCCCCAAAAACACACATTGCTCCGTGTCCTGCTTTCAGAGTTGCTTTTGCTTCCATCTGTAACCCACAAACTCCAACGCAGTCAGGAATACAACAGCATCCCTGGAATCACTGTTTCCACCAGCACTGGTGTCAGTAGCTCGTGTTTCTCCAAAGCAGGGGTGAGCTCAGGGGCTGCTGGATGTGGTAAGGGAGAGACAGGGGGCTGGGGGCACAGGAGGATGGTACCAAGCAGCAGAACCTCAAGGAGATAGTGATGAAAAGGGAAATAATCTTGGTAATGGGAAATGGGCTCTTGGGAAGTGTTCCTGGGGGAGTGGTTGAAGCTAAGACGGGGAAAGAATACACAGGCAGGGGATTTAGGGGAGGATAAACTTGAAGGACCGCAAAAAAAGTGTTATTTAGCTGCAAGAAATGTGAAGTGGTGCTTTTGTTCCACTCTGTCCCTCTGAAGGGGAGCATGTCACAAAGGAACTTTCTGAGACAAAGGAAATAGTTTGGAATTGGTGCAGGGGGGGCACAAGCGTGGTCTGGGAAGTGATGGGGAATACAGGAGAAACTGCGATCTCGTGGTGTTGGTTTAGACTGATAAACTAAAAATTTATTCTCAGTATCCAAGAGGTGTTTGGTTTTTCATCCTGCCTGGGAGGATAAAAGAGATGCAGTGTTGCGTGGTTTCTGATTTCAAAGCATGTACGAAAAGCTCCATATTAGCAATTATGGGATGAAACTGTGGAAAAGTGGTACAAAGGAGAGAAAATTGGCTCTGGCTCAGGAAACGGGATTCTGCCGCTGGGAGTGAGTTTCCAGAGGCACAGTCTGGGGTCTCTTCTGGGTTCCCTGGTGTTTATTTTTTTTAATGGAAAGGATTTGCATGAACAGCCCGAAGTCAGAGAGTTAAAGCTCACTGATGGAAGGAAGGGGAAAGCAGCCACAGCGACAGGGACTTGTCTCACCTTTCAGAGCAGCACAGATTGGAGAACACTAAAGGACAGGCAAACTGATGAGCAAATAAAGGCTCAGGTGACATTTTTCCCAGGGGAGGTGTGTGGAGCTCACAGCTGAGCTGTGGGGAGCTACTGGCAGTGTCTGCTCAGGCAACAGGACCTGTCTGCCCCCACCCCAAGAGGAGATCAGGGCACATCCAAAGGATGATCTTGTGATAGGAGCATGGAAGGGTTTAGAATTGGTAGAATCACAGAATCATTTAGGTTGGAAAAGACCTCTGTGTCCAACATTTAACCCAGCACAGCCAAGGCCACCAGTAAACCACATCCCCAAGTGCCACATCCACAGGCCTGTTAAATCCCTCCAGGGATGGGGGACCCCAAGCCAGGTGCCCTTGGCCTCCTTGCCCACCTGGGCTCACCTTCAGCCAGTGTTGACCAGCACCTCCAGGTCCTTTCCCACTGGGCACCTCTCCAGACACTGCCCCAGGCCTGCAGTGCTGCATGGGGTTGTTGTGACCCAAGGGCAGGACCTGCCACATGGCCTTGTTGGACCTCAGCCCCTGGGCTGGCCTCAGCCCATCCTTCCAGCCCAGCATCACCTCAAAGTGGCCGTGGTGCTTCCCACCGCTTTGGGGTTCAGCTCTTTACCCTTGTCAGACACCTTGGGTGTCTGGGAGCAATTCTAATGAGATCCCAAATTTCTCCAACTTCTCTCCAGCCTGAGCAGACAATCTCTGGCAGGTCAGGGTTATACCTGTGCCTGCTTGACTGGAGAGCTGCTGCTTCAGAGGAGAGGGGATTTCTGCCGGGCCTCAGAGCAACATTCAAAATGCATGAAGACATGCTGTAGGAAGGAGCTGGGGAAAAGACACACGAGTGTGAACCCAGGGCCGTGGTGAGCTGAACCACGCAGCTGGGAAGTTCCTTATCAAGCCTGAGTGTCAGAGCATGCCATAAAAATTTAGTTTATCCTCAAAGAGCTGTGGTCATGGAAGAAGGATGGGAGTGGGGAGAGGTGGCAGCTCAGGAGGAGACAGGAGGAATATCAGGAACCTGTGTGTCCTGATTTGGGCTTGGGTTTGGGTTTGGGATGAGAATAATGTTGATAACACGTGTATTTTTTTGTTGTTGCTCAGCAGTGTTTGCCCTGAGTCAGCTCTGAGGATGCTGGGAGGCACAAGAAACTGGGAAGGGACAGGTGATCCCAAGTGGCCAAAGGGATACCCTAAAAACCAAATGGAATCATGATCAGTATATAAACTGAGGGACTGGCTGGGCATCAGCAGGTGGTGAGCAACTGCACTATGCATCACTTGGTTAGCATATTTCAATTCCATTGTTGCTATTATTATTTCTCCCATTTCTGCCCTATTAAACCAGCCTTATCTCAAGACATGAATGTCATTTGTATTTTTCCCAGTCCTCTCCCCCATCCCAGCCTGGCCATGTGGTGTTCAGCTGCCTGCCAGGTTAAACCACAATGCCGTGTCAAGAGACATCTCCTATTTAGCAGTGTATCATGTCTCCCTTCTGGTTTTTAAACAGTTGCCTTTATCACTAGGAGTTAGAGCACTTGATTGACAAGGCTTGTAAAACACCATGGAGTTGCCTTTATTTTTCCTACATGTTAAAGGAAAAGATACTAAAAATACAATTACGGGTTTGAGCCAGGCGTAGTCTGTTCTAATATAATTCATCTCAAAGACTATCCACCATGCCTGCTGCACCCAAATCATTTATAAAACATTAGCATCTCCTGTGCTGACATTTCACTCCTATATTACAGGAGTTACACGCAGACTTAAAAAAAAAATTAATAAAGTGCTTCTCTTCTTCATTCTCCCACTGAGAGCTTTGATTTCCAGAAGTATGAAACGAAATAACCAACATAACAACATGCTCCACTTCTGAGGGACGGTGCCAGACTCATTCAGTTGCTATTGGTTATAGAGAGTAGGACATGAGGGAGCTATTTCAGATCACGGATTATTTGTTCTGGCTGCATTGGACATCGCTTTAGTGGAGCTTTAGAGCCCTGTAGACAGAAAAGTTTGGGTAGGAGCTGGAAGGCAAAGGGCTTGATGAAGTAACCTCTTCCTTCCTCCTTCCAGAATTACTCTTGCTATTCCCCAAGTAGGGTGTTTAAAAGAGAAGCATCCAAGCCTCTGGCCTTCCCTGCTTGCAAGATGGACGGAGGAGGCTGTGCCCCTCCAGCTTCCCACTCTCACCATCCAACTGCTCGTAAACACAAGTGCATCGGGGAATTTTCTGCTTCTCTTTTCAGTGGGAGTTTCCCTTTTCATTTCCAGATACCTCCAAGGGATCTGCAACTGTGTAAATACCCTCTCCCCTTCCCCACAGTGGTTGGGAGAGCAGATTTCCCTAGCTAGCCCGTCCTTCCTGGAGCTAACCGTGTGTCTGACAGAAAACTCCAGCTGTTTTCTTCAGGATTTCCAGCCCCACACCTGAGCCACAGGCTCGAAATACCGCCACTGAGATATGGTTATGGAAAGAACAGAAGCCTTTTCTTGTCCAAGATCACTTTTATTTCCCTTGTTTCATTAACCTCAGTGTCTGTTTGGTCTCACATATCCACGCTGACAGGGAATTCACACCAACTGCAGAATTTGGGCAGCACCTCCCCGAGCCCACGGGCTGCCGTCGGTGGAGCTGCCGGCTCTGCCATGCCCCCGACCAGCAAACACATCCCTCCAGCACATGGTTTAACCCAGGAAGAGGGGAACAGGATGCCCTGCTCCCTCTCCTCCATCTCCCCACAACCCCCTTTGTACAGCTCTCTTGGACCACGGATTTCTCTCTCCCGTCATGGACCAGAAACCTCGGGCACTGCGCTTCTCGCCGGTCCTCTACAAGCTGTAGTTTGCCCCCTTCTCTGACTCTTCCAGAATCTGTTCCTTTTAAGAAACAAAACCCCTCCTGACTCTGTCAGGTCTGTCTGCAGCCTGGGAGCTGCTCCTTGCTGCCCCAGTGAAAACCTTAGTCCAGCTATAAAGGTCCTCACGCCACTGCCACGGCTGGGAAGCCCCTCTCTGCCCCCAGCCCCAAAATCAGCCCCTTTCCTCCCCGGGGCCTTGGAGTGCTCTCCGGAGACAGAGCTCCATGGCTCTATTTATTTGGGCTAATTAATCTCTCTCACTCCACCCCACCAGTTACAAATTAGGATGTAAGGGTGAATTTTGGCTCTCTGGGTATGGACTTTGCTGCATCCCCCAATCCCTCCCAAAGTTTAGTGCTCTGAATTGCTGAGAACATTGGTCCGTTGTGGTTCCCCCGCGTGTACTGAGCCCGCCCGATGGCTTTCAGCATCTGTAGGCACTGCTGCCGGTTTGTTTTCTCAAGGAAAAAAAAAAAAAAACATATACTGGTCTGCTATAAATTCAATAATACAATCCTTAGTTCTGAAGATACAGTTTCCATATAGTTTATAAACATTGTAAGACATACATATGGATAATTGAGGGAAAGAGGGGGAGCCTGTGCAATTGTTGGGGTTTTTTTCTCGGATGTGTGAACATGGTTACAAAAAACACACCTCCTGCAGGTACCTCATTTCTTTATGTGTTGGGTTTGTTGGGGTTTGGTTTTTTTTTCTTTTTTTTGTTTAATTCCACCTCTAATCAGTCTTTCCTTTGGTTGTTGGCTACTCCAAGCCCAGCAGGCAAGCCCTGTTCTGCTTGTAATGCCTGAGATATTCAGGGGTTTGAGATTGTCTTCTAAGAGATTCCCAGCCAACTTTGGCCTCTGGGTTTGGAGCCAAAAGGGCTAAAACGTGGGAGAACCAAATGTCCTTATTACATCGGGTGTCAGTGTCCTTGCACTCACTTTCAGAGAGAAACAGTGTAGGCTTAATCGGTGATGGTTTTTACAGCAATTATGTTCCTTTCGGTAATTGGAGGGGTCGTTCGGAGCGCTCTCAAACGAACAGGATTTCACAAGAGCATGGATACAAGTCCATTTGTCCGGGTGTTGTCACCGACGAATTGGTTACCGTCCCTGTTATCTGCTTTTTGTAAGGTTGGCTTTGTTGTTGTTGTTGTAGGTGCTCGGTTAGGCTGTTTGTGACAAGGTGTGATAATGCCTTTTTAATCTGCTCCCGCTGCGCTCGGCACAGTCCGGCCGGGCACGGAGACAACCCTCAGAAGCCGAGACAACGTTCTTCCCTTCGCCAGGCCAACGCTGAGCCACGTACAAAAAAAGAAGAAGAAAAGAAACTCTGGTCCTTTGTAGATTGGTGGCAGTACAGCTCCGCTCCGTCCCGCGGCCAGGGGAGGGGGGGCTCAGCGGATGACGGCCGCCAACACCACCATAAAAACCAGGAGCGACGCCCTGAGCCCCGGGCAGCCGGCGGCCTGCTGGACCCCGCTGGGCGGGCGGATGGGCGTCCGCCGGGTGCACTTACCCTTGCGCTTGGGGGACAGCGTGGGCATGGCCCCGAAGCTGTATTTGTGCTGATAGTCAGGCACGTAGTCTGGGACCTCCTGCCCGTTTTTGCGCGGCCCCAAGGACACCGGTTTGAAGGTTCGGTTACGGCTTTTGTGGCTGGTGCAGTTCTTGCCGGGTTTGCGGTAGCCCGGTCGGGAGCCGGGGGGGCCGGCGGGCTGGTTGCTGTGCAAACTGTTCTCGGCCCCTCGCTCCTTCCCCTTCTCCTTGGAGGAGTGGTGAGGGTGGTGGGATTTGGAGGCTCCTCTGTCCGCTGTAGAGAAGGTGTGTGTTTTCATCTGATGGAGCGACTCAGACCCCGAACAGTTCCTAAAGTCTTCTGCTCTTAGCACCTTGAGGTCCTTGCCGTGCATCTGCTCGGGGGACTCGCAGATGACGCTGGAGCTGGAGCCTCTGAACCTGTGCAGCCATTCCCAGAGGGAACGGGCTTTGCAGTCGCAGCTCCATGGGTTCCCATTCAGCCTGAGAAACTCCAGGGCTCCCAGGTGGGCCAGGCAGTCCCCCTGCAGCTCCGAGAGGCTGTTATTGAACAGGAAAAGGGTGGTCAATCTTCGGAGGTCATGAAAAGCCCGCCTATGAATCCACTGCAGCTGATTTTGATGGATGAGCAGCCGATCCAGGTTTATTAGCCCCCTGAACGTGTTCTGATGGAGGCTCCAGAGCTTGTTTCCATGGAGAAAAAGATGGCTGAGGTTAACCAAGTCAACAAAAATATCATCCTGAAGGAACTCGATGTGGTTGTCTTGCAGGTAAAGGTATTGCAGGTTGTGGAGGCCACCGAAAATCCCGCTGGGGAGGGAGCTCAGCCCGCACTTGTACAGATACAAGGCGTGGAGTTTCACCAGCCCTTGGAAAGTGTCTGCAGCTAAAGCCCTTAAGTAGCGGTTATCCCCCAGGTCCAGCTCTTCCAGGTTGACGAACCCATCGAAGGTGTTGGGGTCGATGAAGGTGATGTTGTTGGAGTAGATCCAGAGGGTGACCATGGAAGGGCTGAAGTGGCCCCGCAGCAGCAAGGTGATCTGGTTGTTTTGGAGGAAGATCCTCTCGCTGTCCTCGGGGATGCCCTCGGGGATGGTGACGAAGTTGTGAGCCTGGCAGCTGACGGTCATCGGGGAGGGGTAGCACACGCAGTCGGTGGGGCAGCCCAGGGCCCCGGGCACCTTCAGCCCCAGCAGCACCAGCAGCAGCTCCGCAAACCCCCCTGTGCGGAGAGAGGGGAGAGCGGCGTCAGCGGGAACCGGGCACCTCCCGCCCACCCATCGCTGCTGCGGAGACTATTCCGGGTGAAAAACGCCCCCAATTAGCTCAGCCCTCCTCTCTGCTCATGAATTACCCACGCGGCTGTGATGAGTAGGCTCATCACCCACGGCAGTTAAAACGTGATGTATGGAGTACTCCCTGCCTCCTCTCCCTGCCTGCAACAGGCGGCTGGTTGTGTTCCCAGCCCGAACAGGCAGGAGAAACTTTCTCGGTGAGAATTCACGCTGGCAGCGCAGGCAGCAGAGCCCCTTGCCTGCAGGCTAGGAAACGCCGCGGTGTGAGAGCAAACAGAGGAAATTCAAATCCTCGCAGGTGCCCCCACTCCCCCTGAAATGCATCTGTTAAATTGCCTCCACATGTCAGAGAGGAAAAGCTGCAGAGACTCAGCAATTCCCAGCGAACAGCCAAAAACTGCATGCGTGCAGTGCATCCCACTCCCCACAAAGGCACAGACCCATCCCCACCGGCTCCTTTCAGTACAGTTGTTAGACGCCACCATCCACCCCGAAACCCGAGTGATTTACAGCGAAATATGTTGTCAGCAGTTGGTGGAAAAAGCTGAGCCGAAAACTCCGTTTGGAAGTGGGATGCTCAGACATATTTCGAAATGGATGTCCTGTGGCAAAGCATATTGCATCCTCTAATGCTACAGTATGTGCCTGTGACTGGGGCTTTCTCACAGCAGAGACGCAGAGAGCGAGGCAGGATCGTCCCCTCCCTCTGCTCAGCTCTCAGAGCTCCGGTTTCGCCGCCCCGCTCCCGTCTCGCTCCCACTCCTCGCACCAGGCTTGCTTTCAGGCTATTCCTTCTGCGCCGAGTGGCTTTTCAGACTCATTGCACCAGACTTGTCATTTCTCATTCAGGTTTTCCTCCTAGATTTGGCTTTTTCCTCTTACACGCAAAATTTGCTCATGTCTAATGAATTCTGCCTCTGGACTTTACGGGGAAAAGGAGTAACAGCGGAGCAGCGCACAGCTGCCGGTGCCATCCTGCCCACAAGCCCTACTCAGCTTGTAATAATCTGAAAAACGAGAGTGGAAGTGGAGTTCAACTCTAATTACTCCACGTTGTTATCACCAGCTAGTCCAAGAGCTGGGACCCCTTGGGCTTTTACAGTCCCTCTTTTCAGTGCCTACAGCCTAATATAAGTTGGAGGCACAAAAACCTCACTGTTTTCTTATTAGTTGGGTTTGAAATATAACTGCGTGGTTGCTGTTGCCTTGTACCTGGTATGGAGATCTATTGCCCTTTAGTTAACAGCAGGTGACCCATCCATCTAGACCCATCCTTTCAAGGCAAAGTTGCCACATGTTTTAGATAAACTGGGTTATTCAGACTCTCCATAAATCACCAGTAAGAGCCAGTCATTGCTGACTGGGCGGTTAACAGGTAAAAAAACCAGCACTGCTGCCCAAAGCATGGGATCGAGCCTTGCTTGGGAATGGGAGTGAGGGGGATGACTTCCAGGTGCTGCCCTTCAGAAACGAAGCACGGGCTACCAGGAGGGATGTCTCATCCCTGCGCCACTGCCAAAAAGGGCTGGTGAGTCGGGAACGCTGAATTCGCGACAACTCCTACGGCTGTGTAGGAAAAGGAACATTCTCCAAGTCACTGCCGTAGCATTTTGGCTTTGCTGTCGTGCCTCTGCACGATGAGCGAGGGGCTGCGCTGGTGGGAGCATCGTGCTGACTACCCAGTGCTCCCTGCCAAAACGGGAGCCCTGGCTGCCACTCACAGCCTGGGAAACGGCGGTATCCTCAGGATATTGTGACTATCCTACGATGGGAGAGATAAAGCAATGTTTGCAGATATATTCTGCTGGGTTTTTTAACTGGAGGATGTGCTTCACTGAGGTGAGATGGCTCCACGTCCCCCGTCTTACCTCGGTGACACCGGAGCACGGCGCTTTCCGTAGGTCTGATGTTTATTAGTAAAACCCTGCCAGGCACAAGTGCTGTGACGATCTCCCACATGCAGAGTCTGTTATTGCAAATACCAAATCACAAGGGTCTGAATCAATAAACCATCTCCCAGCTACACGCAGCAGGTTGGAAGATTACATATTGCTTCCAAACAACAGTTTTATGCGCTCTTCCGTGACACGACAGTTGCCAGGCTAACGGGATTACTGACAGGAGGTGGGGCCGGGCAGGGATCTGGGAGCATACAGGATTTCACGTATGGGGATGGTGATGACAGGAGGCTGTTAGCAACGCCTGCTGATGGACCAAGGCAGCCCAGGCCTCCCTGGAGCACGGCCAAGGTAGAGGCTCCTGCCGAAAGGGAACGCAGCGTTTAACAGCTCACTGCCTGCAGGGATAACTCCGGAGGTAAAGGTCAGAGGGAACTGAGTCCATCTCTTTAATTAACAGGCGGCTGTGAGTTAATGGCTGGGGCTCCTATGGAGAGAGAGATGGGATTGCTGCAGCCAGGGATGGCGGTGAGGATAGGCTGGGGTTGTTACTGGTTCTCAGCTTCCTGAGAATAGGATGGTGGGAAGAAAAGACAGCGATGTCTTTCCCCCTATTGCAGCTTGGGAGTGAGAAGAATGGGGAAAGGAAGGATGGATACTTGGGAAAAAAAGGGTGAACAGGGAAGCAGGACTTGGATAGGGAGTAGGTTTACATTAGGATAATGACGGAATTCTTCCTTGAATGGGTGGTGAGACCCTGGCACAGGCTGCCCAGAAAAACTGTGGCTACTCCATCCCTGGAAGTGTCCAAGGCCAGGTTGGATGGGGCTTGGAGCAACTTTGTCCAAGTAGAAGGTGTCCCTGTGTGTGGCAGGGGGGATGGAACCTGGATGTTCTTTGAGATCCCTTCCAAACTAAAGCAATCTGTGATTCTACGAAGATCTGGACTCCCCAGTGGATGCACACAAGGCCTGTGGTCTCATCAAGGAGGCCTTCCCTCCAAGCCTGTAAAACCTGCTGTGAGAAGCTGCTCCTGGCATTGGGACTGGTCCCAGTTTAGATCTGGGAATGAGACCCCCAAAAAGCAAAGAGGCCATGGTCATGCAGCCATGAAGCTCCTCGGGCCAGTAACACCAGCACTGGGATATCCAGCAGCCAAATCCCACTGGGGCGTGACAGCCAGGGGCACTTGGGGCTCACTGGGCTTCCCAGACTGGAAAACACCACGGGAGCCTCCTGAGAGGCCCCAGCCCAGCTCTCCTGAGAGTTTGACCCTGTCTAACTTGTTATTCCTGACTCAGCCCTTTCAACTTCATCTTGTAAATGTTGTGAGGCACACAGAGGGTCACCAGCCCGAGTGTCGGAGCTCACCGGGGAGGGAGAGCTTCAAAAGCAGCACAGAAAAATCCTCCAGAAACCTGCTGGTGAAGAGAGTAAAACCAAATCCCTGCTGACATGGATAAAACCTGCAAAGGGGTGTTTATCTCCTGCCTTTCTCCCACTGACGTGCTGTGTCACCCCGGCCTCTGCTCGCAGAGTCCTTCTGCTGCCTCCTGCTCCTGACTGAGGTTTCAGTGATTGGAATGAATTCGTCTGACTGTCCAAACCATTTCCCATGTAACATCCCTCTAATTGGGCATTAATTAGGCATCAGTTAATGAATGCTTGAAATAATTTATCTTTGGATGCGTCCAGTTTGCAGTCTTACTTTTAACAGCATTAGACTCATTATTAGATTAACATCGTTATAAATGTTCTCCATTACCTGCTTGTTTCCATTGTCTTAGCCTTATTACTGAGAGTGAAAATCACTCCTCCCACATGCATTATTGATGAGTAAGGACTTTCTATATGTAGCACGGGATTAATTGTTATACAGTGTAATGCATTTAGCGTGAAGCCTCAATTTGTGCAAGAGCTGAAAGCAGCCAGAAGAATGCAGACACCCGGAGCCAGTGCGATCGGCCAGACACTGCACATCTCTCTCCAGCCCAGACCAGGTTCCTCCCAGGCCGGTGCCAGCACAGGAAGAAATTTGAAAAGAAAAAAAAAAAACAACCCTGGTTTGATATCCAGGATCAAAGATGGATGGTTTGAAGGGTTGGAGCACTTCTCTGCCACCATGGCAGGGACTCTTGACTCTACGGTGCCACTTGCCCCAGAGAGCCAGGTGTACCTACCCTGGCAGTTTTCCTGCTTTTTAAGGTTTATAACACCTTACTGTACCTCTGAGCCAGGCAGGGACTCGGTTTCTTTAGAACATGATGCCACTTATTTTCATTAGGAGGCTCAGACTCGAGGCCAAGACATCACACAGGATAAGGATGGGTTTGTCCCTGGGGGGGATGCACTTGCAGGACAACCCCAAAGAGCAGCCCTGCCACAAACCCCAGCTTCCCCTGCCCACTCCCTCTTGGCGAGCTGCTTCTCTCAGATGGATATTATCACCTCTCCACCCGGACAAGCTTATATGGGTCAGAGCCTGTCTAATTCTCCAGCAGGAGAATCCTCTCTCGAGGATGGAACAGGTTGCTTCTCTTCCAAATCTCTCCTAAACCCGCCATCTGCTTTGGGAGACCCATCTTAGCTCATGTCTACATGCAACTTGACTGCCTGCTTACTGTGTCCATTACCGGGGCTGCTCAAGCTGTTAGATTTATAAGCTCTTTAGAGCAAAGCCCTCGTCTTCTGGTTGCTGATTTATGTATCTTTACTGCCATAAAACACTATGTATAGCTACTACATAATATAAATAATAATACTTTACCGGAGTGCGCTACAAGTGGGGACAAAGCATCTGCTCACTGGCAGGATTATCAAAAAGGGTGAAGCTTCCTCATCACTCACCCTCTTTTGAGGCCAAACTCACACCTGCTCTAACACCAGCACCTCACTGAGCTCTAGACAGAGATTTTCCTGCCCTGCTCCCACCCTGGATCTATCAAAGGATTTTTCAAAATCCACCCCTAACAAGATGGTGCACAAAGACATGACTACAACCCCCAGGGGGAAAGTACACTTTGAAACTTGGGGACGACCTCAGAATTGGATGTTCACATAGAGAGAAGCTGTTGTTTAGGGAGGAAAAGCAGCCTCAAATGCTCACAATTTCATCAGCCAAGTGAAGGACGATGAAAGGCAAGGACAGAGGAGCAAAAGCAATTGGGCACGAGCCAAGAGCCAAAGTCAGGATCTGGGATGGTTCGACAAATCTGTGCTTAGCAGCTGCAGGGTTTATTTCCTCTTATTCTTTTTTTTTTCTTCTCTTTTTAAATTTTTTTTTTGCAACACAGAGGATAAGATAAACATGCCCATGCTGACTGTCACAAAGCCTAAATTCCCCAGTGAGCAGCAGCTCCCTTTCAGCCTCTGTACAAAGCCCCTTAGGTGCTGCCCCGCAGTCCTGCAGCAGGAGCATCCTTGCTGGGATTGCTCCCAGAACATCAGCTGCAGCTCCCAGCACCAGGACACAGCACGAGGCTTTGCTTTCTGCACGAGCTGCCTTTCAACCAGAGAGTGGCAGCCACCCATCCACCTTCATCATTTTATTATTTTTTTTTGCGACCGGTGTCATAAATAACTGACAGATCCCAGCTGTTTGGAGTTATGGTTTCTGATGGAGTGACAGCTGCTCCCAATCCCCCAGTCATCACCCCGGCAGTTCTGGAACATTTCAGCAACATAAAAATCATTGGAGATAATTTCGGTTTTGCATAATTTGGTTAGGCAAGCTGTGATTTAATGGCAATTATGACCTCCGAGGCAGAAGATGAGCTCGGAGGCTACTGGCTTCACACGACTTTAGCTCGGGGTGCAACATCAGGGATGTTCCAGGGAGATGGCACTACAAGGAAAAAAAACCTTCTCCAGCAGCTGGAAATTGCCTTCCTTGGCTGGCAAGTGGAAACACTGTTCCCACAGGAAGAAGCATACAAGGAAATTTGGAAGGAATAGTGCTAAGGAAAGCTTTGGGAAGAGACTGGTGCCAAAAGATGCATCAGGAGTTACCTTTTAAAGAAAAGCCAGGAAAAGGCTGTAGACTGGGGAGCGCCTTTGCAAACCCTTCTGTGTCACCAGTATCTCATGTGTTAACTGGTACAAATGTCCTCTGAAAGCAAATTCTCCTCCTGTGGCTGAGATGGGAGAGCTGGAATCAGGAATGGGCCGTGGCCTTTGCAGGCAGCTGCCTGCTCTGGGCACTGCCCTTTGCTCTCCCCTCTCACAGGGTTTCTCCTGCTCTGGGCTCCTCTCCCTGGGTGCTCCTCATCCATCCCAGGGCCCCTTGGTTTGCATTTCTCCAGCTGTGACTGAAAGGAGCAAACCCTTGGGCAGCCAAGCTGTGCTAGGAGGTCAGCTGAGGATGGAGAACCGTGCTCAGGAGCTCTGGGGACATCATGGTGTTTCTGGCTGGGGGCAAAACGTGGCTTAACAGCAGGAAGAACTTTGGTTTGGAGCTGAGAAGGTCCAACTTCCCCACTCCACCATGGCTGTCAACCAGCTTGGAGTTTGCTGTGAGCTCAAGCTCAGAGCAGAGAGCCGGGACCAGCAGCACCCCAAAATCAAGTCCTTTAGAGTGTCGCAACTTCAATTTACATTTGCTGACCTGGTAACTGGAGCTGTTCACCTTCCCCCACCAAAGTCAAGGCCAAGGTCACCTGGAAGTTTCTGGATGGTGGTCATTAACTCCTATTGCAGTTTGAAACCAGACCATAAATTTCATAGTGTAATAATGTAAAAATCAATAACTCTGTTTGAAACAATAGCTTTGTCTTCCATTTCAGCCGGCTCTGATATCTCCCCACGGACCACGTCCCTCTGAATCACACAAATAAAGAGAGAGGAGCGATGGGTGGTGGGGCTGCTGCTCCCCTGCCAGGTGCCCAGTTCCTCCATAGTTACAGATTCAATTAGTTCATTTATTCCTCTCTTGCAGTTAAACTCGAGGATGATTTAACAGGAGAAAATAAGGAGCCTTTTACGCTCAGTCTCTCTGACATCCCGTCCAACACAGCGTCCCTGAGGCTTTCCATGTGAGAGCTGCCCAAGCCTCTGCTCTCTACTGCCATGGGCAGCAGGGCCAAAACCCAAAATACTTCTGGAAAGATGCAGAACCAACTCACACGGGCAAAAAATAATGAAAGTCCTCTCTTTCCCAGCTCTGGCTTTCCGGGCGAGGGAGGTCTGGCTTCCTTTGCTTGCTTATTTTCCGTTGTTTGCTGTAGCACTGGCTCAAAATATACATCGAGAAGCAGGATTGTCTTTCACATGTTGGTGGATGTGTGATCCTCAAAAACAAATTAGCACCGATTCACTTCTATATAGAGTGCAGCCGTCAGGGAATCACTCCTGAATTCACAGCGAAGGAAAGTAATAATGCTTCCAGCGTGCTAATCCTCTCCAAGAGCAGCCCCTGAACTCTCTCCTGGTGCTGGAGGCACCACTGGAAATTACAATTGTACTGAAAAAATAATAAATAAATGCAGAAATTGGCAGGGTTTGTGCTAGTCCAGAGGATTTGTACCCTAATGTGGAACTCCCTGTTTAATTAGCACTCCTCTCTGTCTGCATCTCCTCCTCCTGCTCTCAAGCTAGAGAAAAAGGGGGAAAAAAGGAGGTCAATGGTGGAAGTGGCTGTGGGATTGAAACTCAGCTATAGAAACTTGTTTAATTTAAATGCTTCTTTCAGGACTAATACATGCAGAAGCAGAGGGAGTGTAGAGTGTGTTTTCCCAGCGTAATCTGCTCTGCTTAACCCCAGTTCTGAGCACACCTTCCACAGCAGGGATGCCCTTGGTGGAAAACTGCAGTGGGACGCTGCTGGTCCTGTAGCTGCAGGCACAGGGAACAACCTCAGTACCTCAGTGCAGCTTTGGAGAAGAATGTTTAAATCAGAGGCTGGCGTGCTGCTTGCAGCAGCTGGAGACAGATCATTGGGATGGGATGGGATGGGA